>CAIGRF010169517.1:6596-24054 GCA_903798235.1 Fraxinus ornus
TTTGAAGTAATTGAATTCTAATTGAAGTGCACATCATGATGAATTCAAGTTTGGAATGCTATTGGAGTCATATGAAGATCAAATTTCAATGATAATTAGGAGTTTGACTTGAAGGAAGATTTTTGGATGGAAAAATACACTTTTTTGGAGCATTAATCGAGGGATAAATTTTGGGGCAAAACTCCGGGCGCCCAGGCGCCGGGGCCCGGGCTGGGCCCGCAACAAGTTTTTCGGCCCGAAAGTGTGTTTTTCGCGTTTTTTCTTCTCCTACTTCGTTTTTTACTCAATTTTTGGCATCCTACTTCATCAACAACTCTACCAAGAGGTCTTGGATGTTCCCTACATGTTTTCTATAAATATTAGGCTCTTCTATACAATTTTAAATTGTGAGATTTATGATTATTAGTTTATAGGATCATTGTAATATTTTTCTCTCTTCTCCATTATTTTTGGTGCAATAAAATCTTCTAATTCCACTGCCATATTCTTGTCTTCTTCTATTCTTTTGTTCTTGATCATATACTTCATTATTATTTGCCATACAACATCTCAATCCGGTAATTGGTGTCACAATAAGTGGTATCAATCCTAACAAGCGATATCAGAGAAATTCTGGTATTGACTTGTTTTTGTAACAGACCTTTCTGGCCTTCTCCAAGTGCTCTGTATAGGAAATATTTTAGTATTTTGGTATGCAGTCCCTGAATTTTTTTATTAGTATAATTCAATCCAGACTTGTTTGTATGCTATCAAACAGACATGATCGGACCTATATAATACATATAATTATTTATTAAGTGCGAAAAAACTACACTATCAAGTCATATAAAATCACAAAAGTAATTATATTCAACTCCCTACATTAACATATCCTCAGCTTGCCAACTTGTCTTATCCCCGTTGGAAGTCGAATGATTAGATGTGGGATAAAATAACCGATTTACCCTTCTAATCAATTTTCTCACTAAGCTCGCATTTTCTTCAACAATTTTTTTAATGATCAAATCATAAAAATCATTTGGACATCACTAAATACTTAGCTCAAATTCAAACGATTTGTAAGAAAATATTTAGGGTGTATTTGAGCCACATTATTTTGAAAGAACGTATTCTGAAATAGTAGATTGGTGGAGAATGTGGTTGAAAAAAAAAGTTATTGATGTGATGTAAAATATTATTTTATTAAAGAATGTGTGGTTGAAAATGAGTAGAAGAATGAAAATAAGAATTTTAATATGTACCAAACATGAGCGTAAAGCGGATTTATTTACTCATTAGACAAGATGACACATTTTAAACGCGAAGATGCACCCACTACTTCAATTCCTCTATGATCTCAACATATCGAGGTATTTGATCATATTTATTTATAATTTCATGACACCAAATACAACTCGTGTGAATAGATGTCAAGAAGGATGTCAAAATCTTTCTGGCAAACAAATTTAACTATACTTTTGAAGTACCATCACCACGGTCAAAACAATCAGCCTACCCCATTTGGTTTGGTAAAGTAGTTGAACGTATAACAAAGTGCCAACTTTTATTCACATAGCTAGGACAAATCAATTCTCAATCAAAACATGACTATGCAAACACATAACTCATGCTATTAGTAAACAATTCAAGGCACCTAGCCCCCTATTGTTTCCAATTTTATTGAAAATTTGTACCCTTGCAATAGGAAACAGTCGCTTTTGTTAAACAATTTGTCTCATAGTGAGACCTATTTGTTTAAAAAATTGTCAAAAAATTCATTCTTCTGCTAAAATAATGGGAAACAAATGTCCTTAATTATAAATATGACATCCGACAACAAAACCCACCAACAAAACACATCTTTTGGATTTTGAAAAATGTAAGTGCCATTTCAGCTAACCCATAAAATCATAAATATAGCATCAATTTTACCTAAAATAATAAATTGAAAAAAATAATAATAAACAAGGTGCAAGAGTGATGGAATAGATTGTAAACAAAGATATTAGTGTTTGATTGAATAAAGTTTAAATACATTACTCTTCATTTTAATCACATTACATTTGTTCTCAAGCAGTTTCTTACGCTGATAATAAAGAGTGAACTATTGGTGCAATGTTTATGGAAGGAGAAACCATGTTATTAACATATTTCAATACATACAAAACCACAAACTTGACAGATAAAAGCATAAAACGGAAAGGAGCCTCTTGACAGAAGCCCACAGGTGCATTAGCCTAAGGTTGCCAGCTACACATTATAGCCTACATCCTTCCAGGACGGTCCAAACGCACCCGGCCACCATCATCCAACCGTCCAACGTCGTTGAAAGTTTGACTACTCATCTGATCAGCAGGAGTCGTCACCACGTCAGGCTCTACTACCGAAGCCGACGCCCTGGCTGGCATCTCCTCCGCGTCAAACTCCACTACAACCGGAGTCTCCTCCACCTCTACCGCCATTACAATCGGAATCCCCTCCTTATCCACCGCCAATCTCTCCCCCGCCTTTGGAAGGCCGGGTTCGCGTGTTTCACGGATCTCTTCTCTTGCTTCTGTTGGATGTGGAGCCAGTTTATCTTTGATGGTGTCCTTTACACTGCCTAAGGCACCAAATATGACGCCACCCTTTTCACCACTTCCTCTGTTGTATCCACGTAAAAAGAAAAAGAAAAAAAAAACTCCATATGCATAAAGTAATAAAAATGACAGGACAATTGCAGTAAGATTTAGGACTTGCTACCTTTCCGCTTCGGCTCTCCTTGTATCCTCGTTCTTATCCCTTTCTCCTTCCAGTTTCATCTCTTCCATTTTCCTTCTTGCTTCTTCCTTGGTTCCTTGGTATTCCTCCTATATTACATAATCTTCTTATAAGTTAAATCTCAGTCTCAGCTTCAGAAAGCCAATTCAAGAAGCCATAACCAAACATATACACAGACATAATGAAGTTTCATAAATAGCTAATTACCTTAGCTCCTTCAGTAGTCTCTTGTGTCTCCCGTTTTGCTGCTTCAGTTGTCTCTTGGGCCTTCTGCTTTGCTTCTTCAGCGGTCTCTTGCGCTTTCTGTGTAGCTGCTTCACAAGTTTCTTGTGCCTTCTGCATTGTCTCTTCTTTCTTCCCAGTCAAATAGTCCACAGCCTTCCTTGCAGCATCGGCTGCTGAATCCTTCAGTTCAGAAATTTTGCCAACGGTAGTATCCTTTCCCTCTACGGCCTTCTCAGCAGTGTAGTCCTTGTATTCACCAGCTTTCTCCATTGTTGTATCTTTTGCTTGCTTAGTCTCGTCTGCCGCATAGTCCTTGTATTCCCTAGCCTTTTGCATTGTTGTATCTTTTGCTTCTTTTGCTTTTTCCATTGGTATATCCTTTGCTTGCTTAGTCTTGTCTGCTGCATAGTCTTTATATTCTCCAGCTTTCTCCATTGTTGTTTCTTTTGCTTGCTTAGCTTTGTCTGCCGCATAGTCCTTGTATTCCCGAGCCTTTTCTTCAGCATAGTCTTTGTATTCACCTTCTTTCCCCACAGCAGTATCCTTAGTCTCTTTTGCCTTCTCTACTGCATAGTCTTTGTATTCACCAGCTTTTCCCGAAGTAGTATCCTTCGCCTCCTTGGCCTTCCCAGCTGCTTCTTTTGCCTTCTCAACAGCATAATCTTTGTACTCGCCGGTTTTCCCCAGCGTAGTATCCTTCGTCTCTTTCGCCTTCTGTGCAGCATAATCTGTGTATTCCCCTGCCTTATCCATTGTAGAATCCTTGGTCTCCTTTGCCTTCTCTGAAGCATAATCTTTGTATTCACCAGCTTTTCCCGAAGTAGTATCCTTCGCCTCCTTGGCCTTCTCAGCAGCATAATCTTTGTACTCGCCGGTTTTCCCCACCGTAGTATCCTTCGTCTCTTTCGCCTTCTGTGCAGCATAATCTGTATATTCCAGACGGAATAGGTAACATCTTAGGATGGTCTCCTTTGCCTTCTCTGAAGCATAATCTTTGTATTCACCAACTTTTCCCGAAGTAGTATCCTTCGCCTCCTTGGCCTTCTCAGCTGCTTCTTTTGCCTTCTCAGCAGCATAATCTTTGTACTCGCCGGTTTTCCCCAGAGTAGTATCCTTCGTCTCTTTCGCCTTCTGTGCAGCATAATCTGTATATTCTCCTGCTATCTCCATTGTAGAATCCTTAGTCTCCTTCGCCTTATCAGTAGCTTGTTTCGCCTTCTCAGCAGCAGAATCCTTGGTCTCTCCGGCCTTCTCCCCCATGTAATCCTTATATTCTCCCACCTCCTGCGCCGCCGAATCTTTGTACTCCCCAACATTTTCTGCAGCTTCCTCCGCCGTCTCTCGAGTCCTCTCGGCAGTTTCATGGGACTTGCCCAGCACAGCCTCCTTAGCATGCTCAACTGTCCCCTGGACTGTTCTCAAAATGCTCCCGATAACACCAGGGCTCTTCTGTTCATACCCTTCTGTGGTATCTGTCTCGGGCTTGAACTCAAATTCCATTTTAGCAACTTCTTCTCTCTCTCTTCTCTCTCTGTTCACATCACTAAGCTCGGCCGCTGCAAGTTTTGCATCTTGCTCAGCTCTTTCTTCTTTCGTTGCCTGCCTTGAAGCCATTTTTTGCCAATTCTATACACAAAAAACTCTCTGGAAACACTAAAATTGAAAGTATCACTTCATAAATCAATCAAATCAAAATGTGATGAAAATTGTTGTGATTTGTGTTGTAACGATGTTTGGATTGAGCGAGAGGGAGAGAAATATAGGAAAATCTTAAGTGACACCTGTGATTGTTGAATGTGCGCAACAATGACACGTGGTCATGCATGCAAGACAATACAAAGGATTAGGGTGGCACGTTTACTGGCGATATGCATCGAATCAAAACCATAGTCGGTGATCGGGGGGCTTATCTCTGACGTTGCCGTCGGAACTTGAAAGTCGTTTTATGCGGCAAGTGTTGAGTTGTGAAAATACAAGGAGATTATAATGAGACAGGTAATGAAAATTTATGAATAATAAGTGAATAAAAATTGTGAATGCACAGTAAAAATAAAAGTTCCACTAATAATAAAATCCAAACACACACTAATATACTACAAAAATTAAACTTAATTGTCAATTATTTTTTTTAAATTTAGTGAAAAAATTAAAATTATTAAATTCTACACGTTCGATGCTAGTTTGAAATAAATTTGGAACATTCACTACAAAATGTCAGTACTTAAATATCCAAAATTAAGCCGACATGACCGGCCAATTATGACAACTGCCAAATCTAGGGATACCAAATTCATCCGATTATAATTTGTGTCGCTACATTGTGTCGAAATATAATGTTATTTAAAGGTTGAACCCCAGCCTTGAGGGCCCCCACCGACGCCGTCCTGAACCATTGTGGATGAGGTAAATCGCAGGATGTGCCTCCCAAGAGCCGAAGTATAATGTTATTTAATTCACTTTACACATTGTCGTAAGGGTATCAAAAGTTTACTAATCTCAGATGTTACTTTTTATTTATTTTTCAATGGATGGGGGCGGTGATGTTGTGGAAGGAATGTAATCCTCCATACATTTATTTGGCAATGTGACAAAAGGCATGATTTTTTGGGAAAATGATCGAGTAATCCCACAACCTAGTACATATAAAAACATGGTGTTGGGAATACACGGTTATAATCTTTAGTCTCCAATACAGATTAACATATTGATAAATACAACAGAAAACATAGAGAACAAAAGCAGTAAAATCGAGAGTAACTTCCCCCTTTTTCATTTGTGGAACACAGGAAGAAGAAGAAGAAGATAAACCACAGAGACGGACCAACCGAGAAGAAAAGAAGAGGAAGTCTCAAGGAAGGAGCCCCTTCTAAATATTGGAAAGTGCCGTCCAAAACTTCCAAGTCAAGTCAAGGAAGAAAATATCTCAATCAAGAAAGAATCCTAACCATCCAACATATCCAATAGCTTTAAATAAATCAAAGTAACGCAATCCGGATCATAACACTAGCCCAACAAGTTAGGAGAACCACAAAAAGCCCACACATGACAATGGTATATTATTGAAAGAACATAAATAACTCCATCAAGAAACTAACTTGCTTGTAATTTTATTTTACTATCGATCCAAAGATAGAAGCCAGTTTTTTCGTAAGATAGAATTTCTCAAACATGATAATAAAATTTAGGAAACACAAACATTTGTAGCCCTGATACATGTAATATATGAGTAATCGTAAAACTGGTCAACATAGTATTAGTGCAACTATGAGTGGCTTCAAGAGATGAGATCAAATCCCTGTTCCAGTAAACTTTGGGCCAACTTTTCATTAGCAGATTCAGAGGGGTGGAATCCATCCCAGAACACATACTGTGTAGCATTTGAGCATGTCCCAACAGATCTTGCGTTGCACAGAAACGATGTCTCGATCATACCAGTTCCACAACAAGCCCTCCTTGATTCAAAAAATCCTGGACCAAAGCTCGAGCGGTTAGAAATGGGACAATTTTCATGAATTGGCGGCATTGAGATTTGAAAACAGCATCTTTGTGTGCTTTAAATATCATATTGAACTACATTATCTAAAAACGTAAAATTGTTATAGATAGAATGAACAGTATATTTATCTAAAATTTAATACCGTTATCAATGGGCTTCGCAATCAGCTCTAACAGAGGATTGTAAATGTCAAAGACCACAAGTTTGAGTCCAGGAAGTTCGCTCTTCAAATTTTGGGATGTGCTGTTGAGTTTGTTGTTGAATGAAACAGCATCTTGGTTCAATCTTGAAACACACTGGTTGCTTCCTGAACCAAATAGAGTAATGGCTGCTGGCAAACATCCAGTTGGTGGTAGAGTTGTAACTCCAATTCTCCTTACCCCAAGAGCATACAGATTCTGTCCAAAAAACAAAACCTCAAACAAAACCTCGTTTATGTCAATACAAAGTTGCCCCACCGTGTAAAATTTTTATAAAAAGGCAGCCGGGGGACTTGCTCTGAAAAATATGTTGAAGCGTCTTATCTAAAAGCTGTACCTGTACAAGGGTATAGTAGGATTTCAAGAGAATATCTGAGAACTGATCTGGTGAGTAGGCTCTGTTAAGCATTGGATTGATGTAATAATTCTGGATAAAATCACTGCTTCCTGCACTTATAAGATGGATTCCTCCTAAGAATATAGCATTAGCTTTGGTCTTCCCCACCAAACTCACTACTTTGCTTTGCCACTCTTTGTAATATGATAGCTGCTGTGTTAATGTTACAGCCCTCTGCAAATACAAAACCATGTTACAAAAATATGTACCAAATATTTATAAATTCATAAATCTATATATGTATACAGGTTATCATGTGCTCACATAAAGCTGGGCTGTTCTGTCATAATAACCAGATGCAGCTGAAGCAAAGTTGACACCATTAAGGATGTTTCTTCCTTCGGCTTCTTGGCTAAAATAAGCAGGTGGGTATGAAGTAAATCCAAGGTACTCAGCTGCAAATATAAATGAAAAAACATGCATGAGAGAAACAAATAGACCGAGAGAAGAGAATTATTTAGAAAAACTACATACCGGTGAAATCTGTGGCTAGCTTTCCATTGCAGAATCTTCCAGTAGGATTATGTGTAACAAAGTCTCTTCCATAAGGAGGGAAGTTGGCCTTTATAAGTGTTTGCAAATTATTGTTATTTCCCACATCAACAACAGAGTCCCCAAAAATGCACAATGCAGGAACTAAAGGATCTCCATGAGCAGACAAAACCATGGAAACAACAAGAAATACACCTAGTACACACTTTAAGAATCCCATATGTTTTTTTTCCTTTGCAACCAGAGAAAGACTAAAAGGAACTCTTTTCGTAAGCGTCGGGCAGTGGCGGTGGCGGAGGTGGTGGATGATAATAACTGATGACTGAATGGAACAGAAGCAGGTTGGGGGGAATTTATAGAGGGATCATGGGAATGAAGGTCAAACTGGGGTCCAAATTTTCAACTGAGGAAACCTGTTTTAACACTTCATGTTGCAGTTAAGTGAGATTAATTTGTCCTCATCAAGAAAAGGAAGATAAGAAACTCGTTGTTCAACCGCAATTTGTACAACATAATCAACAAGATTCATAAGTTTACAGAATCATCTTAGTGCTTAGTGAGTTTATTCAAGAAAAGCGAAGAACAAGAAATACGTATATGGGTTTATGAATCTTAAAACACGTTCGACATAATTTGAATTAGATAAGATTATACAAACGTTAAAGAATTTGTCATTTGTTCTTTAATGATACCTTAGGTTGCATTGGATGTAACATCAACAGGAGGTCAATCTCTTGATAATGCTATTAAATGGTACTGCAAGGTTTCAGAAACTGGGTTTTGTAGAACAGAAGTCAAAATGGGGCTGGATTTTATTTTATGTTTCCCAATGATACCAATGCCATTGTCCAGGGTTGCTATCTCATCCTCTCACAAATTCAATTGCAGGCAGAGTGTATATACAAAAATAAATGCTCGGGGTGAGTTCAGATATAGATATGCATCAGATCATCAATAAATTGATATGTGTGCTTGATAGACAAATGGTTAAACTTTACCACGCTCAACAATTTTACTATTTGTAAAAATCACAAAAAGAACATGAAAAACTAAGATATTGGACTAACAATTTTTCCTCTCCACAAACCCTTTCATCACATATTCGAGTAGACGTTAATTTGTAATCAACATGTGCTAAAAAGTTTGACCTGAGATTCGCAAGTGATGATCATACCAAATTGCTTCCCCCCTTTTTTTTTTCCAATCGATGCTAAAATTGCCTTTCTAAAGGTACAAATTTTGCTTCAACAAAATGGACCGAACAATTCAAAAGGGTAAGTTTTGATCACCATAAATATTTATTTTTTATATGCAATTAAGACCTTTTTACTTCTGGCACTTTTTAAGGCAAAATCCCAACAAAATGTGCTGGCGACCAGGCAATTGAAAAGCACAGCCAGGCATGATGCGGCCCAGCTTAACTGTAGAGGCCCGTGCACAGGTATACATAAATCATATCTAACACCAGTGGTGTTGAATACCAGTTTAGGTGTCAACATGTCATATATCCTAATAAATAGTCATAAATTCTTGTATTTAATTGAACTTATAATTTAATTACACAAGTGTTGCTACCAAGACCGGTGTTAAACATCAGTGATGCTGAATAACATTACTCATAATTTTAGGCTTGGCGTGGTACGCTCCATGCCTACCTGGTTGTGTATGCCTGTAATGTAATATACTATTTCATTCTGCAAAATGTTTTAAGTCCAGTTTCGATGAATTGATAGCATGGTTAGCTACTGGAACAAATGCTAATAAACATAATTGCATTGCCAGAAAACCACATGAAGATATCTGATCTCGAGAGTATTCACGGCCTAAGCAAATTTTTGAGGCTTGGGATGCATACTGTTAACAAGTAAAGAGGGTTTGACGTGCATAATCACATTGAAGCCAAAAGAAGGGGTCGAGGACTAAAAGGGACACCTCTCTACTCTGCCCTATCAGATTATGCAGAACATCCATTCTTTTAGCAAATTAGCTTGGATAACTAATACCTAATAATAAGTGTATTTTGTACACTTATTCGGACTATTAAACTAGGATATTTGTGATTGATTTGGATGAATTGTAGCTTAATTATGTGTTAATTGTGTTTGGTAGGTAAAACTCGAGGCAATTAGATTAAATTGGAAGAAAGATTGAGGACTAAATTGCACACTTCCAATAGTTGAATCGGACTTAATATTGAGGATTGGAGGATTCTAAGTTACAATTGGAAGTTAACGATTAAATTTGCACGAAAAAGGGAGTCCCTTAGATCACACTTTGGAAAGAGGGTTAAAAAATAATAAGTTCGGGACCTGAATCTTACGAGTGAAGAGAAGGAAATATTTGACAATTGATGGTATGCATTTTAATCACTTTAAAAATTTATATTGCTTGAAATGAATTTTCGCACATACACAAATGCGTTGATTTTGCATTGGATAAGTAGAAATTAATTTTGTCACTGTGATTTTGAAGTTGTTTATAGTTTTAACTCAGAAATTCCAATCCCGAGATCAAGTGCATATTATCTAACCCTATTCAAACTATTAAACTAGGATATTTGTAATTAATTTGGATTATAACTTAATTATGTGTTAATTATATTTAGTAGGTAAAACTCGAGGCAATTGGATGGAATTGGAAGAAACAAGGTGAAAAGGGTCGGAAAAGAGTGAAAACCAAATTTTGAGGACTAAACTACACACTTTCAATAATTGAATGGACTCAATATGGAGGATTAGAAGATTCTAAGATTCAATTAGAAATAATTGGAAGTTGAAGGATTAAATTTTGCGTGAAAAGTGGAGCCAAGACGAGCAAGGATCGAAAGCCGGGATTAAGATGCATGAATCTGGAAGTTGAAAGAGTTCAACTGCATGAATTAAAGAAAAGCTGGCACCCCCGTCGATGGCGTGCCCCCGCCGACCATATAATGCTACCGCACTGGGATTAATCAGGGACTATCGCTGCAAATTCCTGTTTTGGTTAAAATTCTGATTTAAATCTAATTCTTTCACGATTTTTTGAGATTTTCCATTCCTATAAAAATCAAGCTTTGGCCGACATTAAAAAAGACTCTCTTGCCTCTATATATACAATAATATCATCAAATTCATCAAGAATAAGAGTAACATTCATCACTTTGAGAGAGAATATCAAACATAGCAAGAATCGAATGTCAATTACATCAAGATTTTGAAAAATTGGACCTATAAATTGAAGATCAGTATCTTTTGTATTATTTCATGATTCGTGTGATATCTTTCGATTATTTTTTTTGTAATTTATATAAAATCATGTTTTACTAGATCCGTTTTTGTATTGAATGAAAATGAACATATTTTTTATTTATTTTAATTCGAAACCAATAGTTAGTATTTCTTACATTTCTTGATTAATTTTTCATGTTCATTGCATTATTTTGTTGTTTGATCACCAATTAAATAATTAATTGCTTCTTGTACTATTAAGAGACTCACAATAAATCTAATACATGTCAATAAATGTTAAGGATAATATTTATCTCGTGTGCAACCATATAAATAATATAAAATTTAATACGTTCTAATTATTTGAATTCAATTTAGAAATATATTTTGATCGTGGTTAGAATAAATTTTATTTATCTGGAAAAAGAAAATTATATATCATAGTTTTATCGATTGTCAGGAATACATAAAATGTACTAAATTACGTAATTGGGTATTGAAATAAATAGCAATAAATGTACTCTAAATCCAATACAATCATCCATAATTTAATACAAACCCTAATTTTACAACTTTCTTAGATTAATTTAAAATAAGTACAAAATCAAATCTTTTTGTGTTATATATTTTGAATTTCATACAAAACTAATAAACTTGAATTGAAATTTATTCCCTTGGGACAAAACGCTCAACTCACTAAAATTATTACTTGTCAACGATCTCATACGCTTGCGGGATTTTAAGGAACACCTAACCAGATTAAGGATAAACCAATCCACCTTATATAACTAAATAACCGCTTTCATCGCATTAAAAGCTGGAATGCTTCATTGGTGCTTTCTACTTCATACTCGTATCCAAGGCTCTTTGCACGAGCATGGAACTTATCCCTCTCAGTGTGAGCCACTTGAATACCTACTAACACATTTGCACCAGCTTCTCCCTGTAGCGACAGTGATTTCGGTCAATCAAGAAATAATAACAGCAAGAATGGCGTCATTAGTGTATGCAAGAAAATGATACTAATAATGAAGAAAAGCTTGGAGATCGCAACCTGTCCCCTGTAATGGAATAAGCTTATATTCCAACGCGGGCTTAGAGCATCCAAGAATTTCATCAAAGCTCCTGGTCTCTCGGGGAAAACAAATCGGCAAAGAAGCTCGTTCTTAACATTTGATCGGCCTCCCATCTGAAAGAGATCCAAACTGAAGTCAACTCAAACTGATTACTTAACGAATTTATGAATCGCGCTATCTATATGTAGAAGACTAAGGAGATTTCCTTTTCAATCAAGGACCTAAATGACGATCTAACAGTATACACGTATGTTGCCACTAATCATATACAAAAAGTATCTAATCCAGAAATTGTGTACATTTCTAAATTATGAAATTTAAAGTGGAAAGGAAGAAATTTGTTTTTAATGATTCAATGGTAGGTTGGAATATAAATGCATCTCATTTCACACAACCACTCCATCCACAATTGAATGGTTTGGTTATAGGTTCTACAGTCATATGGATGCTTTTTGAAACCATATTTGTATCAATTTATTAACTTTTACTTAAGTAGGACTTCTGTCTAACTTAATGAACTCTTGCACGTAATGCATATTCAGTTAGCAACCATGTTTAGTCTAAATGTGAAATTTCAATAATGAACCTCCCACCCCTTTCGGTAGGTAAAAGAGAGGTGCAAATACAATGGTTCGCCCTTGCTGCAAAAAAAAAAAAGCGCAATGTCCAGGAAATTGGAATATAGGATAAACTACTGTATAAAATCTAAGCTGAATGAACAATATGCTTCACAATCCAAATGATCAACAAGAGCCAATGATAGATGAAATCTTAAAATTCATTTTCAACAAACAAAAAAAATAAATAAATAAAGAGGAGGAGGAGGAGAAGAAAGATTTAGAAAGATGGTTACCAAATGTCGCAAATGATCTTTGACCAAGTCATTATCTGTCAGATTAATGGTATGTAGCCTAGCTGATTTCATCCTTTCCACCATCGCTTCAAGTTCTTGTTTTGTGTGGAGGTCAACACTGTATGAAATAAAAAAAGAAAACCATCTGAAATAATTTTTCTGAGTTAGATTGTCAAGTTTTTGAGCATGTGTTCTCATCCATACGATGTGTTACCTCATTCGGTAGCACAAGTTTACAAGAATAACAAATCCAACTCGAAAAGGTTTTCTTCATTATTCTGAATAATGCACGTCATTCAACAGGAAATTGAAATAAAATAGTTATCTTGCCTGTACAGCACTAGAGCCTTTTCCTTGTCATTATTATATCGGTATTTGAATTCTGTAATATTCATAGGTCCCACCTGCTACCAATAAACGGCATTTACTTAAAATTGAAGCAGTAGAGATAATGGGGAAGTAATCTAGAAAAGTTAAGCAACACACAAGTTCACAAAATCTCTTAAAGCTTCCAGGTTCCTCCGGCATGTAAGTAGCAAGTACAGCTTCTCGCTGTCTCCCAACATCGGCAAGCTCAGTTACCAATCTCAATCGGTCGAAGTTCATATTAGCTCCACTGGTTATTGCTACTACATTTCCATCCTTGAGGCCATAGTGCTTGCAATATGCTTCAGCTCCAGCAAGGGCAAGAGCACCTGCTGGTTCCAAAATGCTCCTTTTCTCCTGAAACATGTCCTATAAGAAGGAAAATATAGGAATTTCCTGTTAAAACTTAGAACGTTGATAACCAAAGCCCCAAGTTATACATCATTCAGAAGCAACAGGATGCAAAGCCCCAAGTTATGAACAATGCATACAGCAAGAGATGACATATTTTTATTATTATTATAGCACCTTCTCAAGTGTCATCAGACCAAAGCAAATCCTATTTACATTTTTGCACAGTACTTAAACTTAACTGATCCAAAATGTCTAGAATTAAATCATGTATTGGTCTTCCAAGAGTAAGGAAACAGACATTAGAAATATGTCAAGGACTCAATAAAAATTCATGTTCTAATTTCGAGTGTTTAGAGGCATACTAACTACAGCCAACAAACCAATGCACTTAGCATTGTGGGGGTTGGCAGGGGAGCCAACAATGTGGTTGGCATTTCATGGTAAGTATGAAGGTAAATTTATCACAAGTATATTTAACAAATAAACATACATTTACCTAAAAAGGAGAGGATACTGATAAATAGAAGACAAATTATATTCCACTCACGCCAAATAGAATATGCTGCTTCAAATAACTGGTATAGAGATGAGGATATTAAAAGAAAACATATTCTTGTAATCTTCATGGAAATAAAGCTAGTTTGGGATCTAGTGCAAACATTTACCTAGCAAATGTAGCCAAAAAAAAAATAAAATGATTCGAGACTGAAGACAAAACCAAGCTTTCACAGGAAAAAAATTATTATGCTGAGTGGATAAAACTAGTAATCCCAGAACCTCAAGTTCTGATATCATGACTTTATAGCTTATTATTAATCTAAATTCTTTGGCGGATAAACTACCAAGATATAACTTTTGTATGATATAGCCCACAATGCACCGAGGTAACTCCAATCGTGAACAGCGAAATTAATGACAATATGTGCCAAGAAGAATCAAGAAGAGATTAAAAGATAAGAATCTTAACAACAGCAAAGGTAACTAACCTTTATTGATGCACAAATGGCATCACGGTTAACAAGAACCACTCCGTCTATCAGTTCTCTGCACAGGCGGAAAGTCTCTTCACCAACCTCTTTAACTGCTACACCATCGGCAAAACCTCCCACATGGTCCAACATGACTCTCCTACCATGGTGCAAGGATAGTGCCATTGCATTAGCATCAGATGGCTCCACTCCTATAATCTTCACTTCTGGGGAGACCCTTTTCACATAGGCAGCAATACCGGCTATAAGCCCGCCACCCCCAACAGGCACAAAAATCGCATGTATTGGGCCTTTCATTTGTCGGACAATCTCCATCCCAACTGTTCCCTGCCCTATGATAACATCTGGGTGATCAAAAGGAGGAACAAATGTTCGATTCTCCTCTTTGGCCCGCTTTTTGGCATATGCTTGTGCTTCATCATATGAGTCACCCACAAGAACAACTGTTGCTCCCAATCTCTCAACTGATCTCCACTATAAGTATATAGCAAAAGACTTCAGAACATCTATGGATAACCATTGTGAAAATGTAAACATGTGATTCAGTAAGTAATAACCTTGATTTCAGGTGTAGTGACAGGCATAGCAATCACAGCATTGCAGCCCAATCTCTGAGCAGATAGTGCAACTCCTTGTGCATGATTTCCGGCCGATGAACATATAACTCCTCTTTCCAGCTGTTCCTTTGAAAGTTTTGCCATCATATTATAAGCCCCCCGAAGCTTGAACGAGAAAACCTGCCAATCCAAAAGAATAGCCTGAATCATGTCCTTTATCAACTCAATTTCCAGTTCTTCTGCAACATAGTATAGCACCATAAACTTGGAATCTTCACATTTTTTAATCATATTTCATGAAAAAAGAACATCCAGAAAATGAGCAAGCTCACAGCTGGTTTATTTGATTTATTTATGGGCCTACTTGGTAGTTTTGAGAAACCGGTTACGAGTTTTTTCCACAAGAATGGATTTTAAACGTTAATGATCTTGAGTGATTTTTAGTAGCTGTACTAAAACCGTCCAACTCATGCTTGATATTTTGGATTTGAAATTTTTTAAGAGAATAAATTTCTTAGTGAAATTTTTACTTTATAATTTCTTGTATGAAATTTTTTAACTAATAAATGATATTTTACTTATAAATAATTCGTTAGATATAAGTTCATTTAACTTAAAAAGTGAAATATTTACTTATAATTAAATTTTTAAGTTATAAGTAATTTTTTACTTATAATTGAATTTTACCGTTATTAATTTTGTACTTTCAAATAATTTTTTTACGCATGGTGAGTTTTTTACTTATAATTAAATATTTAAAATTTATAAGTGAGTTTCTATCTTATATTAAAATTTACTAAAAATCTAATTTTAATCTAGAAACTAATAAGTAATTTTTTTGCTTATAAATAATTTTTTTAGTTGATGTATTTTATTTAGAAGTTAGTTTTGAACAAAATAGGTGGGTTGAAAATAATTATTCTACATAGGATAAAATTGGAAAAGAATTTGAGAACGCCTAAACTACACTATGCCAATTTTGGGAGAAATAATGAAGGATAAATTCTCATGTACAGATGAAATTTTATCAGAAGACTATCAGATCCTCACATGTGTGGGGCCCGCGAGAATAATGAAAAAAAAACCCCACTCACCCCCCCCCCCTATGGTCTGAGTGTCTGGCAGTGTTATGGTGAAATTTCTTCCGGCAATTGGTTCATGAGGATACAGCGACTTTGGGTTGTAATGCCAGAAAATTGACCACTGGTTTTCCAATGCCACCCAAAAAGGTCAAAAGTGAAACATAATTGAAGTAGGAAATAGTTGGTAAAATTTACAATTTTGAAGTAAGAACCATTCTTCTTGTACCAAAAAATTTTTTACTGGCAAGTTTGAATCTTCAAACCATGTTAATCGTATAAATAGTCAGAAAATGAGAAACGGAAAAGGTACATACAGGCTGAAGATCCTCTCTTTTGAGCCACACATTGACCCCCAACCTTTCCGATAGCTTGGTTGCCAACTGCAATGGCGACTCATACGCCACGTCATACACCTTCGAGGCCAAGATATTCGTCAAGTACTCCATGGCATTCAAAGCACCGTTACTAACCACGCCGTTATCAGGCTTATTCGGTATCAAATAACCGCTTTCGCACTGGAGAGAGCTGGGAGACACTCTCGACAATGGCACCGCTGAAGGAGCCCTTGACGGTTCTCTTTCGACGGCCGGGAAGATTTCCGCCGCCTGTTTCGCCAGTGCAGCATTAAATAACGGCTTTACCGGACGATTTTTAACGGCGGTGGAGGACGTTTTCACGGTGTCATTGGCTGTAAATTTGTAGCGGAGTAGGGGCACTTGTGCCGGGACAAAACGGAGTACCTCCATTTCAACGGGAAGAGGATAGTAGGGAGGTTAAAAATGAACGACATCTTGCCGGTATTTATATATGAGCAAGAACAGAGCTACAATGTCAGCAGGGAGGGTGTCACACCCTCGGGGTTCTACCCACCCACAGCTGCATATTGATAAAAAAAATGTGCTACACGTTCTTAAGAGTTGCACATAAAAATCTCACACGCACCTAAGAGTTACACACAAAAATTTCCTTGTACTTTAAAGCAGAAAGCCGCCATCCTTCAATTATTGGAAACATTGATCCAACAAGGGTCAAAAAGCTAAAAGATTATTAAAAACGTTATAGTTATTTTTAAGTATTTTGTTATGTAATGTCCATAATTGACAAGTGGCACCTTGTTAGGGCGTTTGCGAGCACATTGATCCAACAAGGGTCAAAAAAGCTAAAAGGTTATTAAAATGGCTTATTAGCACGAAACGTTCCTACGTTTGACAGTTGGTGTGCAAAACGTCCCAACGTTTCATTTTTTTGCATTTTCGCCCCTATTTCAACGTTTCAGTGTGGAAAACATCCCTTTCACTATTTTTCAGTGTAAAATGACCAAAATACCCTCAATTTTAAATAAAACAAATAAAATAAAAATAAAAATAAAAAATAAATTGTAATTATATTCCCAAACTTTTTAAAAAGTGCAAGTGAGTCCAAAAGT
>CAIGRF010169517.1:31271-45145 GCA_903798235.1 Fraxinus ornus
GAGCCTTCCTCCATGGTTATTACATCACCAAGTTGCTCCAACCAATATTGATTATTACATCACTCAGCTGTTCCAACTAGGAATCGAACTCCCCACGCTGAGATTGCAAGCCCAGCAATACCCTTCCTTTGCTAACTTGGATGTGCCCCAGGGAGCTAAAATAGAGGATCGAGGGACTTGAACCCGATTGTTTGAAGTATTGCCGATTGAATAATTTATTTCTCATGTTAAGATTTATATTTACCCATTAAGGGCGCATCTAGACCCCATTATATTTTGGAACGAGAAGTTTGTACTAGGGGTAAACAGATTCGATTTGACGATTAGTAAACTCAACCCAATTTATGTACCAGTGTCAAATGAGTCGGACCGTCGTATGACCCATTTCGTTAAAAAGTCAGATCGTAACCAGCCCAACTCGATTTGGGCTGATTCATGGGTTGGCCGCCATAATGAGCGGGCCATACTAGGTTTTGTTAGACTATTCCGATGAATGGGTTTTTTGACAACCACCTTTAAAAAAAATGATTATTTCAATTTTAAAATTTTTATAGATAACTAACTAATTTCTTGAAAAAAAGACCTTGTTTACTTCTTATTTAAATTAATTCACAAAAGGTAGACATTACTCGAATTTTCAATTTTACATGCTTACGCGGGTAAATATGAATAAGTGTTGTTATGTTTTATCTTTTAGGGTCCGTTTGATTGCAAAGGTGGAAAATTGGTGGAAAGAAAATGTTTTACTGGTAATTGAATAGTTTAGAATTTGTTTTACTGTGAATTGTAATTAATTGTGTTTGATTGATATATTTTTCCACCTAAAAAATGTTGAAAGTTTGGTGTCCGTTTGATTTCGTTTTTTATGAAACTTGTCCATTAAAGTGAAAAAAAAATTCTACCATTGCGTCTAGAATTTGTTCCAATTACCAAAAAGTAAAAAAACAATTTAAAAATTAGAAAAAATTACCATACCGAATACCATTCGTTTGAATTTGTTTTACATGGAAATTGTCATTAAAAGTGACAATATTTTTAGCCATTGTGTTTAGAATTTTTTCTAATTGCCAAAAAACAAAAACAAAAAAAAAAAAGTTGGAAAATGAAAAACCAACAAAAGCTAAAGAAAACAAATTCCACGAATTCCAGGAAAATTGGCACGTGAGTCTGCAAGGTAGAAATGGAATTCCCTGGAAAATCATGCACATCAAACAGGGAAAAACTTGGAAAGTTGAAAATCTTTTCCATCTTCCCAGGAAAACCATGCAAATCAAACATGGCCTTATTATAAAATTAACGTTTTACAGGGATAACAATCTAACATGTTGGTTCGTCTTATGCACAAGATTAAGTTATAATTTATCAAAAAGTATTATAAAATATTCCAATTTAATGGCCAAGATAAGTGTACAAAATACACTTATCAACTACCAATCGAGTTGATTTTTCCAATCTTAGCTATCCTCAGATCTTTTCCGTCACTGATAAGTGCGTTTCACACATTTATTTTAGGCCACAAATATTGATAATTGTTAATCAATATGTGAAATATAGCTTAATTCGATGAAATTTATATTTGTAGGACAACAATGATGAGTATGACGGAAATTAGGAGAAAATGGACTAAAACGAAAGAAAATCAAAGTTCAAGGACCAATGTGCAAATAATTGAAAGATGACCCTGAGGAGAGATCGAAGATATGAAGATGGCGAGATCAAATTGATCAAAGGAATGAAACATTGAAGTTGGAAAAGAGGTCGAGAAGTGCAAAATGAAGTTCAAGGACCAAAACGCAAAGCTATGGAAGTTTCTTAATACTGTGCGGTCGCATAGGTTGTTTCAGAAAATCTCAAAGTCATTTCAGTCCTTCTATGCGATCGCATAGAGATGAACTATGCGGTCGCATAGTTGAAATTTTTAGCGAAAATTTTGATTTTTTTTTTCGAGTCAAATACATATAGAAACAAATCTAGAGGGTGTATTTAAACCCTAGATCCGTCCAGAACGCGGGGGAGGAGATTAATAAGGTTTTTAAGTGAAGAAAAGAGGCAAGAACACGGAGAATAACACCACGACGCGAAGATTGATCTCAAAACTTGAATTGGTGATGTCGTTCTTCATTGATTTTTCTGATTTTCTTTGTTCTACCATGTTAGGCTAGATTAATTCTGTATTAGAATTAGATGAACTATGTAGTATATTCTTAAACTTTAGTTTTACAATTCTTGACATCAAAAACACGTTTTGAATATTTGAATAATTTATATGAATCTCTATTTATCCATAATTATTGTATACGTAATTGTGTGAATTTGGTGATTTATTTCATGCATTTGAAAGATGGAAAATATGCTCGACATGGTATAAATTATCATAGGGTCCGATTGGGGTAGAAATATACCGTTATGCCATATGTGAGTCTTTAATTTTTCACAAAAACTCACGCATTCTTGTATGTTCGCATCCGCCATAGAGATATGTCGAGTCACATATTGGAATATGTTTAACTTTACTCGAGATAGATTGTTAAATAAGTTAGGAGCATTGATTCTTCAATATTTTAATCGTGTGTCAAAGTGTAGAAATAGGATTAGAAAAGACTATTACATATGGATTCGTGATTTTAGTACATTCATCATATATTCAAAAACTTCAAATTACATTCAATGCTATTTGCATTTAGTTTAGTTACATCATTCATCCTTGCATAATTAGGGTGTGTTTGAGCTACATTATTTTGAAAGAATGTATTATGGAATAGTAAATTGATAGAGAATGTGTGGTTGAAAAATAAGGAAAAGTTATCGATGTGATAGAAAATGTTATTTTATTGAAGAATGTGTGGTTGAAAATGAGTAGAAGAATGAGAATGAAAAAATTAATGTAAATCAAACAGGGGCTTAGATTAATTTAGTTATAATTTCATCACAACAACACTTCAATTTTATTGTTTCGGTTAAGGTCCCGGTGTTAGGAACTGAACTAATCAATCATTGTGGGACGATACTCGAACTCAAAAAGTTCATTTTATTACTTGTTAACGAACCGTACACTTGCGGTGATTTTTATTCGAATTTTCGTGAACAGTCACCAACACCATATCTAAATCTCTCATGATGACCACCACCATAGTTGCCCTTGCACTTGCTATCATCATCCCCAAATCATTTTCTCTAAACACATTGCCTTTTGCCAATGCCATTGCCATTCCACTCAAAATCGAGCTCCCAAACAACAACCAACCATCGTGATTCATTGCTCTCTCTCTCTCTCTCTCTCTCTCTCTCTCTCTCTCTCTCTCTCTCTGTGTACCCTCTCGCTGTGCGTGAAATTCGGGTTGGTTTGTTTCCGATATGATTTGTCTTGGTTTCACTTTTAAGGCATACTCGTGTAATCTTTGAAATGACGAGACCTTGAGGATTGTTTAAATTGCGAAATTGCCTCTAATTTGGTTGTAATTTTGAATATTGGGATGAAACTGAAGTTTTCTTAAAGTTAGGTGGGGCCCAGCGGGATGAAGGAATCACGTTTGGAAAATTTTGAAATGTTCGGTGGTTGTCTCTAATGTGCGCCGCTTCACTTCTTCGCCGGCCAACTTCCTTCATAGTTCTGTTGTTTGTTTCTATTTTTTCTATTTAATACCTATTTGTTTAAATTTTCTTTTTCTTCAAATTATTTTTTTNACGATAGTAGTAGTTTTGTCATGATTTGTGAGACGGATGGAGATTGATTTTGTGGTGGTTTGTGACTACACTACAACGACATAACATTATATGACAAGTGTAACACAATTTGTTATAAGTAGTGGCGATTATGATGACTATTGTGGCGCAACAATGTACATTAGAGGTGATGAGATTATTGTAAGATCTCGGGCGAATGGTTACGATAGTAGTAGTTTTGTCATGATTTGTGAGACGGATGGAGATTGATTTTGTGGTGGTTTGTGACTACACTACAACGACATAACATTATATGACAAGTGTAACACAATTTGTTATAAGTAGTGGCGATTATGATGACTATTGTGGCGCAACAATGTACATTAGAGGTGATGAGATTATTGTAAGATCTCGGGCGAATGGTTACGATAGTAGTAGTTTTGTCATGATTTGTGAGACGGATGGAGATTGATTTTGTGGTGGTTTGTGACTACACTACAACGACATAACATTATATGACAAGTGTAACACAATTTGTTATAAGTAGTGGCGATTATGATGACTATTGTGGCGCAACAATGTACATTAGAGGTGATGAGATTATTGTAAGATCTCGGGCGAATGGTTACGATAGTAGTAGTTTTGTCATGATTTGTGAGACGGATGGAGATTGATTTTGTGGTGGTTTGTGACTACACTACAACGACATAACATTATATGACAAGTGTAACACAATTTGTTATAAGTAGTGGCGATTATGATGACTATTGTGGCGCAACAATGTACATTAGAGGTGATGAGATTATTGTAAGATCTCGGGCGAATGGTTACGATAGTAGTAGTTTTGTCATGATTTGTGAGACGGATGGAGATTGATTTTGTGGTGGTTTGTGACTACACTACAACGACATAACATTATATGACAAGTGTAACACAATTTGTTATAAGTAGTGGCGATTATGATGACTATTGTGGCGCAACAATGTACATTAGAGGTGATGAGATTATTGTAAGATCTCGGGCGAATGGTTACGATAGTAGTAGTTTTGTCATGATTTGTGAGACGGATGGAGATTGATTTTGTGGTGGTTTGTGACTACACTACAACGACATAACATTATATGACAAGTGTAACACAATTTGTTATAAGTAGTGGCGATTATGATGACTATTGTGGCGCAACAATGTACATTAGAGGTGATGAGATTATTGTAAGATCTCGGGCGAATGGTTACGATAGTAGTAGTTTTGTCATGATTTGTGAGACGGATGGAGATTGATTTTGTGGTGGTTTGTGACTACACTACAACGACATAACATTATATGACAAGTGTAACACAATTTGTTATAAGTAGTGGCGATTATGATGACTATTGTGGCGCAACAATGTACATTAGAGGTGATGAGATTATTGTAAGATCTCGGGCGAATGGTTACGATAGTAGTAGTTTTGTCATGATTTGTGAGACGGATGGAGATTGATTTTGTGGTGGTTTGTGACTACACTACAACGACATAACATTATATGACAAGTGTAACACAATTTGTTATAAGTAGTGGCGATTATGATGACTATTGTGGCGCAACAATGTACATTAGAGGTGATGAGATTATTGTAAGATCTCGGGCGAATGGTTACGATAGTAGTAGTTTTGTCATGATTTGTGAGACGGATGGAGATTGATTTTGTGGTGGTTTGTGACTACACTACAACGACATAACATTATATGACAAGTGTAACACAATTTGTTATAAGTAGTGGCGATTATGATGACTATTGTGGCGCAACAATGTACATTAGAGGTGATGAGATTATTGTAAGATCTCGGGCGAATGGTTACGATAGTAGTAGTTTTGTCATGATTTGTGAGACGGATGGAGATTGATTTTGTGGTGGTTTGTGACTACACTACAACGACATAACATTATATGACAAGTGTAACACAATTTGTTATAAGTAGTGGCGATTATGATGACTATTGTGGCGCAACAATGTACATTAGAGGTGATGAGATTATTGTAAGATCTCGGGCGAATGGTTACGATAGTAGTAGTTTTGTCATGATTTGTGAGACGGATGGAGATTGATTTTGTGGTGGTTTGTGACTACACTACAACGACATAACATTATATGACAAGTGTAACACAATTTGTTATAAGTAGTGGCGATTATGATGACTATTGTGGCGCAACAATGTACATTAGAGGTGATGAGATTATTGTAAGATCTCGGGCGAATGGTTACGATAGTAGTAGTTTTGTCATGATTTGTGAGACGGATGGAGATTGATTTTGTGGTGGTTTGTGACTACACTACAACGACATAACATTATATGACAAGTGTAACACAA
This sequence comes from Fraxinus ornus, assembly GCA_903798235.1. Taxonomy (NCBI): domain Eukaryota; kingdom Viridiplantae; phylum Streptophyta; class Magnoliopsida; order Lamiales; family Oleaceae; genus Fraxinus; species Fraxinus ornus. The sequence continues at coordinate 37,286 of CAIGRF010169517.1, forward strand.
TTTGTTATAAGTTGTGGTGATTACGATGACTATTGTGGCGCAACAATGTACATTAGAGGTGATGAGATTATTGTAAGATCTTTATCACTCATACTATTGGACCATAAAACATGTATATGCCAAGATGTGGCTGCAATTGATAGTACTATTATCCCTCTCACTAATCAAGAAACATTCACTTTCTCAACCGCCATTGCAAGTTGCAACTGAAAATCTGTGAAAGTCATGGAACTCTCTCTCCTTCTTCACCATCCTCTCAAACCCACTCTCTTTCATCACTCACTCCTCTTTACAAGTGAGTCTCTCTCTCTCTCTCTCTCTCTCTCTCTCTCTCTCTCTCTCTCTCTATGTGTAAGTGATGTCTTTACGCCTTACACGAGCAAGATTCTTGGAAATTAAAGAGATAGTTTTTGCATCTGCAGGAAAGAGAACCTATAACAAGGATGCATCATTCTTTTCATGCCGCTGTTCTTCTTCAGAGGCTCCTGTGCTGAAAATGTCTTTGCAAAATGAGGGAAGGAGGGCATTCATGGCTTGTCTTCTTGCTTCAGGTTCCCACATTTAATCTCAGAGTTTTCCCTCATTAATATAAGAATTTTTAATTCGTAGAATCTTTTGTATATTCTGGTTTCTCTTGATGATTTTTGTTGATTATTTAAAAGGGATCTTGCAAAAGTAGGATTAGGATTGAATCAAATATCGAATTCTCGAATTCCTTGACGACAATTTGATCTGTATGCCTTTGTCCTTTCGTGTCAAAATAATGTTATTGGGTGATTAAATTTCTTGAAATTCAGTTACAATTCAAATCGCTGTCGCTTACTAGTTACTAACTATCATATTTGCATTTGTACCATCAATCAGCAGCTGGAATTTCTTTCTGCGGAGCAGCTGGTGCTGCAAGCACAAGTAGAAGAGCTGTAAGATATCTGTTGCACAAGCCCAAAATCTAATACATCTCTAGTTACTCACTAAAGTATTCACATTCACGTCTAAACGTATTACATATTGCTTATTTACCTCGATTTTCTTGATTTCACACCGGTTTTATTTGCTTGCTGCAGCTTAGGGGCGCCAAAGTACCCGAGAGTGAATATACAACCCTCCCAAATGGTCTAAAGTTAGTATATGCTAACAATTCTCGAATATCTGCTTTTCCAATTTTAGGATGTCCATCACTATATGTCTGTCCTATTCAACCTGTAAATATCGAATTAAATTAGTTAAGTTTGGTTTTTCCTAATTCTAGTTTCCAAGTCAAGATACTATTCAATAATGCTGTTCTTCGCTCTGTTTTTAGCATAAACCTGTTATAGTTATTTTGTGGGATTAGTTTTAGCACACACTATTATAATCTGAAATTTGTATGGTTTGCGAGTGTCTATAGTGCATGACAGTCTTTAAGAATCAAAAATTGCAAGTTTATATTTCATCTGCTCATGTTCATCTACAGAATTAGTTTCCAATGCATGTTTCGTGCATTTCTCCAGAGAGGTGTTGCTTAACATTCTTATAATGTATAATTTTTCAGGTATTATGACTTGAAAGTTGGCGGGGGACCTGAAGCTGTGGAGGGATCTCGGGTTGCAGTATGACTGTACAAAGTTAAAAGCTTTAATATCTATGTACATTACTTTGTTTGTTTTCACAATATGCATTGCACACACCTCTTCATCCGCTGTAGTAGGTAATACACAAGATTTTCTTATTCTAGACTTGTAACGTGGGCGTTAACTTTGATAATTTCTCCAACACTGAATCTCTCTCTCGTGTTCTGTAATATAAATGGATCAACTTATGAGATTATCCTGAACCGCGCAATATTTACTGCTCAATAAACTGAATCGTGTCACTGTGTTCATTCTATTTAGGTCCATTATGTCGCTAAGTGGAAGGGAATCACTTTTATGACCAGTAGACAAGGTCTAGGTGTTGGTGGTGGAACGGTAAATTTTTTTGAGTAGTACTTTATTGTTCACTCAGCTATTCAATATATCTAGCGTAATTTGTCATAAAATTTTGAACGCTAAACTTTTGCTAGCCTGTTGTTTACCTAATTTACATCCTTTTTCCGGTTGATCTAGCCTTATGGATTTGATGTTGGTGAGTCGAAGAGGGGTAATGTTCTTAAAGGATTAGACTTGGGAGTTCAAGGCATGCGAGTAGGAGGACAGGTGAGATGAATCTCTGACATGAATGTGCCTACATTACTTTCTGCATAGAACAGTTGCATCGAATGTTAGTAAGTAAATCCACAATCTGCTACAAGGGTTCATCTATTCTTGCTTGTTACAAAGTTTAGCTGAAAATTTTAAATTTTGCAGCGGCTGTTGATAGTTCCTCCCGAGCTAGCTTATGGTAGCAAAGGGGTACAAGAAATTCCCCCAAATGCAACAATTGAGGTAATGAGTCGTGATCTCTTATTTTGACGTCATGGTTTATGTAAGTTACTTCTTCTAGTACGATAAAAAACTTTGGACCACCCATCTAAAAAAAAGTAACCATCTCAAAGAGTTCTCTCTATATTCATTTTTTCCCCTCAAGCTGATCTAAGTTCATTACGTAACTCTTGAACTCAATCTGCAGTTGGACGTCGAACTACTAGCCATCAAACAAAGTCCATTTGGGTATGTTGTCGATCCTGAGAACATTCTTGGTCTTTCTGTACAAAACTGCTGTTCATTTCTAGTATGACATTACCTTTTATGCTAACAGCACTTTCTTTGTGCAGGTCTCCTGTGAAAGTCGTTGAAGGATAATTGAATTGTTCGACTCCTAAGAGTGGAAATTCACAAGGTCTTGCTAATACTAGGATAATTTTCATGCCAGCCGCTAAGTTACTTTCACGTTACTGATGCACAGGACATGTTATTTTTTTGTGAATTGATATCATACTACTCATTACAATTTAGAATTTTTTCACACTACATTCAATTGGGTTGGTGTCATAAGATTTAAATTCTCATAAGATACTTGAAGGCTTGGTGTCATAAAAATTAAATTCTCAAGGCACAAGTCTATAACAACTGCAACTGCATCGTAGCTAAATAACTAAGCAAGGACACATCAAAAAGTTGAAAAAGGTAACTAGATGAAGAAGACAGTATTTCTAGGCTAGCAATGACTTTCAAAGTAACTTTGCTCGTATTGTAATTTCATTGCTTTCCTCTCAGATGACTGCAACTTGAGCAGAAATGTAATTTGAATGAATTGCATCTTGGCTTGACAATTTGGCCTTTGAGAGCTCGAGAACCTTAACGGCTTCCTCCACCTTGGAAGCTAGTGATTCCGGTGACTCTAATAATAGTAGTAGTTCTGAATTGTCCATCTCCAAAAGCATACCTGTTATCTTTGCAGCAAGATCAGGCTGCAAGGAATACGAATTTGCATAGAAATTCCATTAGCATAACCTTTAAAGCAGGATTAGAAATTTTAGAAAATCCCTCCATTTCATCTTCCCTTTTTTTTTTCTTTTTGATAACCGTGGATGTCCGGGCCAGCTTGCACGCACCCCGACTAATTCCACGGGGCCCTGAAGTTTAGATCAAGTTGGCCTAACAACCTATGATGACCCTTTCATTTTATTATTATTATTTTATTTTATTTTTTGGGTAGGGGGTGATTTTCACGAAAATCAAGCACCATGTTTGGAGAAAAATCATTAACTCATGCAATGAAACATGATGGAGCCATCTAAAGAATTATCATGAACCCCTCAATTGATCTTCTTCCAAGCACTGTTTTCAGTAATAATCACTTATTTTCATGCAAACAAACGGATCAGAAAAAGCTATAATTGCAAGGTTCTAACCAATCTATGAGATCCATAATATATACAAACACATATTTGAATCAAACAAAAGGACTAAAAAACTATAGAAAATCCGTACATCCAAATATAGCAGTAGACAACGAAAAGAATATTATGGAGAGAAGATTTTACCTTATGTTGACTGATGAGGGGATATAGACGCTCTCCAAGCATCTGTTTTTGCTGCTCTGGAGGAGCTGCAGCAAGCTGGCTACTTAACATCTCTGATCCCTCAGCACCAGATCCATCAGCAATGGGAACAGGAGATCCTTTGCTCATCTCATGTGAACGCCCATTTGGAACATAATTGACATGCCCAGCATGCTGAAAAAGCACCCACAATTTTTATACTGTTATAAGTTGCACTAACACTACATTTTGAAGCTTAGGAACTCGTTTGAGTTGAACAATAAATAAAGGGATAATTGCAGCAGCGGTATCAAACCTTTCATTTAGTGGCAAACTTTACCCACATCTTTTATTTGTGTCAACCACGTTACTAAACCTTTCAAAAATTAGCATATGGGGTCCAAACAAAATTAATTCAAGCCTAGGTAGTTATCATTGAAATATGAAAACGTTGTTTAAAGTCTGCACAAAATCCAATAAGCTTTATTTGGTGCCCCCTTCTCCCTTAAACATAATAACGCAATGGTGAAATATTCTCGTTTCTTGTTCTTAATGAGGTTCAGGTAAAATTTAGCAGCAAGCATAAAGTCACTCACCAGCCGTTTTCTTCCAGGATATATTACCCTATTATTGTAATGTTGAAGCTGGTATTTTCTTAAAAAAAAAAAATGGGGATATGTAAACAAACTTCATAGAAATTTTCAGACTGAGCATCCTAGACGCCTAATGTGGAAAATCCTAGCAGTGGAGTAGTGGAAAATCCTATCAACAGAAAAAAAATAAAAATAAAAATAAAAAAATGACAGGCCTAGCAGGTAAAAGATGTTCCTTATTTCAATGATATTCCTCTACTATCAATTCATGTGAAAGACATTGAAAGATGGAAGGATTGGTATAAGCACTTAACTATAGCATATATTTTCCCCACATATAAGCAAGGAACTATACATGGAATATCAATAGCATAAAGTCTAAAAATCTGTGATAAATTATGGACATACGGTATACAAGTCAAAATAAAAGTATAAATAAACCTGGTGCTTGCTTGAATCTTTTGGTAATACCATAGATTGAGTTTGTTGTTGCAAACTTGAAGGATAGGTGGGAACGCCACCCCGTGGGAGCACATGCCCATTCATCCAACCCCTGTTTTGTCTATTAGGTCTTGGATTATTAGGAATCTGTAAAAATGAGGAAAAAGAAAGAAAATAAACATTTGAGACTACATAGACAATAACAGAAGACTGGCATTCATCGGAACTAACCAAGGGAACTGGAGATGTTTGAAAAGCAGGCCTGGAAGGATCTGCAAAGCCATTTGCCCTCCATCCTGGCCTCATCCCCAGAGGTTGATGCATCAAACCAGGTCGTGCAGGAACTTGTGAAACAACACCAGAAGACGGGTAGTAAAGAGTAGGATAACTGCCAGCAATAACAGCCGAAGGTCCTACCAACCCTGCAATACGGTGCGCATATTGTAGTTGTAGCTGAGCTTGTCTTTGTTCTTTCCTCTGCGCAATAGCTGCATACAATGGCTTCCGATGCAACATGAAACCTGTAAACATCCATGGACAATACTTCAGCATCACGATACATAACAGTTCCGAGTACTGAATTTTTAGCACTAGAAAACTAAATGAAATCAAGAATCTTCCTATGGGAAAAAGATAAGAAATGATTGATTACTTGAGGTTCAACATCAACTGTAGGCAACATAGACCTAGGAGGTTTCCAATGGTATTTGCTGAGACTAGGAAAATGACACGCTACTATCCAGCATCTAAAGCAAAAGGAAATTAAAAGGAAAGATTCTAAGTGGCCATTTTCCAATTGCTATGCAAATGATTGTTCAACTAGCTTTCCACCTAATGCAACCAATTTCTACTCAGGGTTCGAGAAAATATAACAATATGCATACCATGATAGAGAATAAAACATCCGCCTCAAAAACTTAGTACCCACATGAGCACCAAAGAGAAACTTCCAACATTTTGCACAAAATAGCCTCAGGTTTTCAAAGAAATCAGTAGAAGTTTTAAAAATTCTCATGGTATCTGTTGACGATTTTTGTCCAAGAGATCAATTTATGTGTTTATAAAATACCTAACATCAACCAGATCCTACACCTGATGCTATCGAATCTAGAAGAGATAATCCACAGAGGGCAGGTGAGAGGAGAGTGGCCAACGGGAATAAGACCGAGGTTTGGGTTTTGAGCCTCTACTATTATTTAAACAGTCTCATACACTGACGGATGCAAACTATAATTTTCTGATCAAAGAGGATCTAGTGTGCATCAAGACAATAATTAATAAGTAGGCTCCAAATGATACTCACACTCCTCCAAATATTTGAATGTATGAAAATGGGTTTACTATGCCATTTTACCTGCGATTATAAAATGGTAAAATAGCAACACATTTATGGTCTCTTGATAATAGCATTTAAGCAAAATAAATTACACATAGAGGTGTGATGTACGGTCACAATAGCGGCATAAAGGAACCAGCTCTGAAATGTCGTGACCACCATATATTGGTCAGCAATGAGATCAGCCTTCGTTAGTTCCTCAAGCCACAAAAGTTGCATATTTGCATCATGATGAGGAAAAGTTGATACAATAGTCTAATTGTCTGTTTAATTAAACTAAATTATATATAAATCAAGCAGAATAAACAAAATATGCAGGTATTCCTGAATCTCTGGAACCAAAGTGTACGTACAGTCACATGCCTATCTTTAGATGCCTTGCTAGAATTATTTTCCATTCAATCTTGACTCAGTAAACATACTCACCATGAAAAGTGTTCACTGCTTTAATCGCCTCCTCAGGCATGGAGAAACAAACAAATCCAAACCCCTTACTCATTCCTTTATCATCTCGCATAAGCTTCGCAGAAGTAATTGTACCACACCGACTAAAGTGGTCCCGTAGCTCATCATCTGTTACGTCATCATCAATGTTCTTCACATACACATTTGAAGCCTGAAATTTGAAGGTCAAAAGAAAACTATAAACATATAGATGATATAAACATTTTTACAAGTCTTCAAAGAAGGAAATGATTCGTGAGAACCTGGTATTTCAAGATTTTCTCCCTCCTTTTCTCCTCAAACTGACGGCTTAGCATTTCTTCGCGTTCTTTCTTCTTTTGTGCCCGGGCCACATATAAAACCTTTGAGCCTACTCAACACAAACAACATGGTGAGAAAAAAGTTTCAAATAGCAGCAGATTTGATAACTTCATCATACAATAAAGATCAGTAGAAATTCATGACCATACCAAGTTGTGTTCCATGGAAAGCTTCCAATGCAAGTTTGGCATCATCCGGATTCTCGAAGTTGACAAATCCAAAGCCTTTTGATGCTCCATTCTCATCTTTTAAGATGGCTAAGCTTATAATTTTTCCATATGCAGAGAACTTCTCCAAAAGGATTTCTTCGGTGACATTTGGATCCAAATTCTTCATGTAAAGATTTGTGTACTTTGCTTCAGGATTGGTTACAGCCCTGTCATTCTTCTTCACAAACTTGCCGACGTAACTGTGCAGGTAAAATGTTGGATTAAAAGCAAAACATTTATTGGTGATAAGAATATTATCAAGCACACTATCAAAAACTTTCATATATAAATACACATGCAAGAGCGTAAAGGCAAGGGAAATAGAATTTACATCTGTTTGTCTCCAACGATGGACCCATTAAGGTTCTCAATGGCTGCATTTGCAGAGTTTTCACTCTCAAACTGGACAAAGCCATATCCTTTGCTTTTCCCGTCATCAGATGTGACAACTTTACAAGATAATACATTACCAAACTTCTGAAACATTTCTTGAATCTTCACACTATCAATAGAGTCACTTAATTCTGTAGACAAAGCCCAGAATAAGTGTGAACCATTTCAATATTATTAAATAAG
>CAIGRF010169517.1:55788-74453 GCA_903798235.1 Fraxinus ornus
TTCTCCTTTATAATTGTGAAGGTAAACAAGTGCACCCAACTCAAAAGTGGGATTTGTCTTTCTTTCTTGTTATTTATGAATGGCTCTTGTCGAATTCGAAGGAATGATAACATAGGAATATGATTAGACAAAAGTTTGTGGGATTCTTGTGGGGCCTTCATGAAATAAAGACTGAAGTTGGAGCATGACAACCGTGTAGGTTTAGTACACCATTGAACATGAAAAATGCCATGTGGAACATGTGTATGTACCGTTTTTCATAATTGTGTCCATAATGGACACATAAAGGCCCCCTATTTTGGGGGTGCCTGAAGGGCCCAAACGCCCCCCAATAGAGGAACTCCATGTGCCTATTATAAACATCATTATGTTATGAATTATGTACACATAGCAAAATTCATTGAACATGAACACCCAATTTTTTTTTCTTTCTTTTCCTTTCTTAAAATAATATGTTGAATGCTATCAATTCCCATGTCACGGTCACGGTCACGGTCACGGTCACTCTATTAAACAAGTCATTAAGCAAGACGAAGTATTCAATATTTTAGATCTGAGTGGATTGATGGCAAAAAGCAGCAAATAATACAAGTCTAAAACTGAAATAATGAAACAAAAATGCTGTAATTTCTCGAGTCTTCTTGTCATATCAGCTAAATATTACAACTAAAGACGAATAGTTCCTGTCCCAGATACAAATGACAAAGGAACATAGACAGATAAGAATGTTTTAACACAGACTGACCAGCTCCCAAAATTTCAACTCATTTGTATATCTTTCGACACCTAAGAAGCAAGAACGTCATCAGATTTGTTCTGCTCGTGACAATTACGTTGATTCTTCAAGCCTAATTTCGAGTATAACTTGGAACTTTGTTCAAGCTCGAGATGAACAATTTGGATGAGGAGATAGAACCCAAATTTCAGTTAGAGTCGGGGTATAGGTTGAGGTCACTTTTAACAGCAGTCAGGGTGAGCAAGATTGAAGACAACCCCCTTCAAGCAGCCGTTGTTCCAAGAATTGAGGGAAAAGGGGAAATAGAGGGGCTAAGAAAACAGCTATTCTTGGGAAAGACAAATGAACTGCAATTAGCAGCAGCTTGGCAAAGCCAAAAAAATGGGGTTAAAACATATTCAAAAGACTCTTTAAACACGAGATGATTTCTATTTTAAAAGCACGTTCCAGGATACTCTTTAAATTAACAATTTTGAGTAGGTTTGACTCTCCAAAACTCGCTCTATAATTAAATGCATTCGAATATTTCAATTTTCAATTTAGGAAAATAATAAAATAATCTAAAAATAGTTAGTTAAAATAAGAAAAAATAATAAATATTTTTTGGGAGTAATAAAATTAAGTGTTAAATAAAAAGAGTTTGTTGGAGTACTTCAAAATTTTAACTATTTAAATTTATAGATGACCTCTAAACGATAGAATATGCTCTTTAAAAATAGAGAGCCGAATTGGAAATGCTCTTACACTGAAAAATAATTTACAGAAAAACAAGTCCAACCACTGCCAATATATACAGCAGGAGAGGATTATTGCTCTTATTATTCAGCTCGAGGAGGATACTAGATGAGCCGCTGCTCACGTTCAGCTGTCCAGCATTAACAAATTCATCCTTCCCGGAAGTTATAGAGATGTTCACAGACAATGAACCTGAAGAAAGAATTTCAGATATAGGAGAATAAATTACACGAAATTTCAACCTACGATGACATATTCTTAGAAAGACGAAACGTAAGGAAATGAATATACGGCACTTACAATCATGATCTGCCCATCCTATTCTTTGATGAGCCAAATCATAAACAAAGATTTTATCTTTGAGAACAAGATCTGGAGACAAAAAAAGCCACAGATAAGTTTCAGAGTCTCAATACTCTTAAGGTGACTTGGTTAGCAAAAAATTGAATATTTTGAAGTAACTTTCCAAAAAATTACCTAGTTCACAATGTTAAATTGAATTCTACTTCATATATCATGTTTAATGTCTATATTTGCTTGCTATTGAAAATTACACACTTGGGTTAGCAGTATATGCAAGTACACAAGTCAGCAAATTTAGAGCCTGTTTGGTAGAGATTAAAATATGATTAAAATTAAAAAACTAGTCGTTATTGTTGACTTTTATTAGACGAGTGGACCCAATAACGACCATATTTTCAATTTTAATTGTTACCAAACAGGCTCTTATATTCCACCTATGGTGCAAGTCCTCCTCAAGCATGCAACAACCAGTTCATGAGAACAAGATAGCCACAGCAACAGACTATTGTGTTCACCCCTGGAGCTTTGGCTTTCCAGAATATTCATGCTGCATGTAGGTTTAAAGGACAGAAACCCTTCAACCCCCACCAACAAGCAAAAAAAAAAAAAAGAGAATAGATCCTTTGATGCCCACACAAAAGGAAAAGTTCACTTGCAATCTCAATTCCCAAATGAAGGCAATACTGGTGTATATTATATTCACATGCATCTAGATATTTGGTCAATTTTTAGAAACTTGCTAACAGTGTACGCCTTCATTTCATAACAAGAAGCTTTTGACGGGTTATATAGGATGCTTTGACATATGAGCTAGAAGAACTCCCACCACCTCTGCACTTCAAGTTTGGGGAAAAATGAGATGAGTTGCTCAAGCTGGACTGGTTCAATGGTCACCTTTTGGGGGTTTAAGCAACTAAAACAGTCTGGATGGAAGAGGGCATGGGGGAAGAAAGGACGATTCACTAAATAAATAGTCAAATCATTCAAATCAAATCAAACTAAACAATCAACACTAGGTTGCACAGTCAAACCCAGTAGAATTATTCCGAATTTCCAATTTAAAAATTGTAGAATATTTGTATGGTTAGTAATTTATAGTTATAAAAATGAATGGCACAGCTGTGGAGGCAAAATTCCAACTTTTGCCTGTATGACGACTTCAAGGTAACATAATTAATGCTGCTTAGTTTTGTTTGTGATGAATCGATATTGATTGATGGGGTCCAATTTAAACTGAAGGCCATCATTTGGCGATAACGTAACGAAGACCAAGATTGAGCTACAACATTTGGGCCATTTGGCACATCACACTGAGCCTGTTTCAAGCTTGAAACTTCTAATAAGGTCACCTGTGAAGCAACAACACTGGCTGAATTGCGTGTCTGACTTCAGATAACTGACTATGGGTTCGTTACCTGATGGTTCACTGTGAGTCTAGAATTTGAGTATGACAGGTTCAGAGTTGCTTATGGCTTAAACCACAGATGTATAACCTATGAACTCAATAAACTACTTAAACATCAAGAGTTGAAGAAATTGCAATACCTCTAAAAGTTTCTAGAAGATCATCTTTCTTTTGGGGGGGAGGGGGAAACTTTCAGAAGAAACCCCTGTTTGGTGGAGATTAAAATTAAATTTTTAGTAGATTTTGATAAAAGTTTTTGAAATGTGAGATTAAAAAGTTGTGGAACCCATAAAATATGTGATTAATATTGATTGTTTGACTTTGACTTAGATTAAAATTTGATTCAATACCAAACAGGGGATAAGTATCTTGGTCCAGTAACCAACCTCCTAAAATTGTTGTGCCGGGAGATTTAACTTTAATAAAGCCAATGCACCACGTTGCATTACCATCCTGCAAGAATTAGTCAAAAGTAAGAATTTCACATCACAGACAAAAATGAAACTATAAGTTAAACACTGATGGATAAGCATGATCCAGAGTTAACTTTAAACAGATAATACTAGTCTTTCACAGGATATTGGGGAAGAAATAATTATGACAGTGTAGAGACAACTGCAATACTTACAACAAATCCCATATGCACAAGGTAATCCTCTGGCCTTAAAACCATAGACACAGCGCCAGCAAAATTTAAAGAAACTGGAGGAAATATCTGAGCCATGCTGTGTAGGAACAAATACAGATCTTGGTCAAGTGTCCAAACAATTATAACTAATATATCATGAACCACTTGCCAAAATCGTTGAGACTTGAATAACTCTCAGAGAACTATCAATACAGTGTTGAATGAAAAGAACCTTGTGGAGACTAGATAGCACTGGTTTCCTTTCAAAATAATTGGCCTTGCAGATTGAGAAACAGCAGCAGTTATCTGCATAAACAGTAAGCAATAAGAAAAGATTTGCAACTAAATTTATGCTAATTTGTTTAGTAAATTGCTTCAAGCACAGTAAGAGCATATCTTCACGCATGTGGGAAGAACTTTCATTAGACCTCTTTAGTGGTTAGAAGAGATTTAAACCAGTTTATGAAATATGATAATGACACCTACCAAATTGACCAAACAAAAATAAATGGCCACCAGATCATTAAGTAAAATAAAGATTTTGTACTCTGGCTCAAGGTATTTGGTTCAGAAAGTTGATTTCAATCCCCTAGCTCCAGTGCTCAGGTATACAGTGAGTATTTAAGCTTAACTCAGATATCATCAAACTGGTAACTTCACCACTTCCCTTCTTTGTGAGTCCAATAATTACAAAAAAGGGGTGACAGAAAAGGGAACACAGGATGAAAACTTACAGCACCAACCAAGGGATAATAAGCTTCTTCAACAAGGTATGCTAAAGTAGTTCCAGAATCAACAATAGTCCTTCGGTTGCCTGAAGTCGTAAACACCGCTGGATCAATAGGCAACACCTGCCCATTGACAGCAATGCTCTGTAGATATAAACTATAATGTGGCCTGAAAGATTGGAGGTAAAAAAATCAACAATTTGCAAAATCATGATATGATATGATGTCTCAATATTTCTCAATTTTCTCGTGCTGGTAAAGAGAAACAATAGAAAGCAAGAAAATTATCTCATCAGTATCTTATACGAAAGAGATTTGAGGGAACTGATAATGTGCATATACAAACTCTATGCGCTACAAGAAGCTTATTTTAAGATTTGTGAATGCAGCCAAAATAAAATAGTTCCCATGTTGTCAAATATACGTACTGCGATGGAACAAGGGGAGTATAAACGATTCTCGAATCCAAAATCTCTCCAAGAACTAGTATACCTCCACCATTTCCCTCTCCTTTCAAGCAGTGGGAAAACACTTTAGGAGTAATCCCGTGTGATGACAATTGTGATATTACTGAAAGATCCTGCTGGCCAAAACCGAAGAGTCCATCAACTGCTGTATCTGATTTAGTCAAGTCCCCAGACATAGAGGTGCTGCATCTGTACCCACACATAAAAATAAATGTTTCAACCAAGATTCAAATTTTTATTGTTAAAAAACTATCATTGAAGGAACAACGAAAACAATTCTTATTGAAAGATACATAACTTATGATATATCAAGGCCAAGGGATCAAATGTTTAACAATTCAACTCTCTCACACTTTTGCTCCAATAGCTCATATGATCCAGAAAGACACAAATGCCCTTTAGTTCTGTTCTTACAGTAAGCAGCAAATAGTAGCCTTCAACTATCAAGTTGTCAGTGTGAATGCTAATTCTAACCAACTTGCAGGATCATGGTAGATATGTGGGGCAGCACTTTCTGTGCAACATTTTTGAGATTGATGCAGTCATTATATTCATTAGTTTTAACTACATAGCAGTGAGTTTTTTTGGGGTGGGTGGAGGGAAATTTGTCGTGGCCAATTTGAAAATACTAACTGAATCTTATGTCAATCTATTCTTATGAGTTACAGCAATTGATTCCAAATCCAAAGGCGTATGTGCCTCTGACCACTAGCAAGCATGCGTACAATAACATAAAAATCTGAGTAACAGCTCACCCAAAAACAATGGGAGCAGAAGAATTAGCAATTAATGAGGTTCCCAAAATTGTGTCCAAATAGAGCAGATCAGATACATAGAAACCAGCAGTGCCACTTCCATCTGCATATTGGAACGAGTAACCACACTGATTGCTTTGATTAGAGCATTCGGCAGATGCAGGTTGGACTATAGAAGCACATATGCTGTCCGCACATGAAATAGAGGATACTGTTGATGAGTTAGCAGCATCAAAGAAATTGAGCTTAACCTGAAAATGAAACTTGAATATCAGTTTGGTGTGAAACTCAAAAATCTAATTTGTCAAACTGAACCAATGAAGGAGAAAACAATGAGATAAAGAAAAATCTTACTCCAAGTCCACTAGTCCGGGGGCAATTATTACAGGAACTGCAAGTAACCCACAAGACGTCGCTCCCAGTATCAATTTGCACGTTGAATTCTCTAGGAGGAGAACCCAATTTCACTTTGGTAAAGTACAGTCTACAGTTGAAGAATCATTGATTAGAAAAGGAGAATATACGTTAACAATCAATGTTTACGTTATATTCGAAAAGATTATTAAATACGATAAATTGAAACCAAAAAAGTGAGAGTATCAACATTCAAGAATGAAATACGACAAATGGTATCTGACAATCAGGAAAGACTTTGACCGTTAAATACATACTATATTTTTACTCGATATTGTTATTAATTTAAGTAATTGAAATTATTGAACATAAAGCTGCCAAGAAATATCAAGATCACATTTTTCCTGGCCCATTTATGAATTGATTTCAAAGACTTGTGAATTTCTAGCACTTACTATTAAACCCACCAAAAAGAAGAATTAAAGAGAAATAATAATTTATTTTCCAAATGGAAGTAAAAAATTCAATTCCTAATATTTTTAAGAGCCAAATATTTGTAATATACATCACAAAAGTAAATAAAAAATCAAAGTTAAAAGGAGTAATAAAATTACCCGGCGAGATAAGGATCCGAGGTACCAACGACTGGGAAATCGGCGATGCCACCGGCAAAGCTCTGCATGATTCGAGCGTGCCTCGCCCGGTCCCGAGCTTTCAACGCCTCCAGCTCCACCTTCTGGTCCACCGGAAACGCCCTCTCCAGAGTCAGCACTCTCTTGACACTACCGCCACTCGCTGCCGACATAAAGACGGCGGCCGCCACGGCCATCACCAAGAACCTCAAGTCCACCATTGCCGGCACTCCAAAATCCCACTGTATGTGTATAACCAATATGGGTACGTGTAAAAGTACGTATAAAATGAGAATGAATTGCAGAGGTTAAAAATAAAAATGAAAGCATACAGTTTCCTTCATTTTTGAATTTCTTATATCTAGACTAGATAGAAAGTTTTGCAATACTTGCCCGAACAACTGCACAAGAAATCAGAATATATATAGAGAGAAAGATGATCCGTACGAGGTGGCGTATGACGTAATTGAAAAGTCAATAATAGCCATAGATGAAGTGCATTAAGCTGGGTTTAGTGAGGGTAATTTGGGGATGATTTGAGATTAAAATAGTGTTAATACTTAATACATACATATATGATATATTTTATGAAGGAATTAGGAAAAGGAATAGAAGAAGTTGACTTGAATTGGTTTTAATCCTTGCATAAATGTATGTTTGGCATGATTTTTATTTTTGCTTCTAAATGAGCTTTTGCAATAAGCTATTTCAATTGATTGAAAGTTAATTTTTTTTTAAATAAAAAAATTATTACGAAAATACTTTTAGAAGAAGTTATATTGGATCAACTTCCTTTAAAAACCATTTTAACCAGAAAAAACGCTTTCATAAAATTAGTCAAATGAATTCGAAAGCAGTTTTTACATTCAAATTCCCCTTTTAACTTTTTCAAAAATCATGTAAAACTGATTCTTACACGCTTGAGTTTCATGTTATTGTTTAAATACAAAAATTAATGGCAAATGTTTACTTGCTAAACATATTTAGTACGTTAAATAGAATAAGACAGATCATGATTTTAATCCGTTTATATGAACTTTCTATTTATTGCTTTAACGAGACATGCTATTCTTGCTTCTGTAATTATAATAAATAAATCATGTTTGTTACCTAATTGATGTGACGATTTGCTCCAATTAAAGGATGACTTTGTGACAAATATTTTTTAGTTGACAACTTAATGCCTAAGTTTACTACCACCATATAAAGATGGAACTTGTTTTCATTGCAAAAGCATTAGTCTCACGGCACATGTCTTCTTCTTATTCCCTTTTTTAAAAATCTTTTTGTGGGTAGGCATACTCGCTCATTCATATGAGTGGTGGTGGTGGTGTGTTTGTGTATTTGGAGCAACAATAATTGAAACCTTTGTTTGGCAAAGGAACATTTAATTTATGTTAGATATTGTATACGTTGTTATTTCGTACGGTATAATAAGTATGTCTCAAATCAAACTAGTTTAGCTTGTGACAATTCTCTATTCATTTCCCCTTTAAATGAAACAATTCTTACAAATTTAATTTGAAATTGGATTCTCAAATCACTTTTTAAAATCATTGTTAGTTTGTTATTTACTTTTTATGCATATCCACTTCTCTCGTTTGATTCTTCTGGCGAAGAATACAGTAACGAAGTATAAAGAGTAGAAAAAAAGTATTCATACGAACGACTGCAAATCTATTAACGATAAGACTTAATTTACTATATTTATTACACGTAATATCTCTTGGTGTTATTTATTGTTGGAAGGTAGCAATTAAGGATGGATAATGGATGAAATGTAAGAATAAAAACTTCATTTTCCATCAAGATTATCTAATCTGAAAGAGATATAAAATTTTCATGTTATCTAATGTCGACATCGCCTTTATTCGTTTCATAATTTTTCTATAAATTGGAGCCATAAACTTTCAAATGCGACCTTTAATTTTTTATTATTTTTTTTTAAAACATGGGGTCTGCCTAAGTATTTTTCAATAATATATGTTAAGTGAAGTACAGTTAATTATGCCTAAAGGAAGAATAAGGAAATCTTTGTGACCGATCGACCTGTAAATTGTTGTTGGATGATTTGATTATTTTGGCTCCAACTCACATCTCAGCCGGTGCACGACTTATCTTTTTCGCCTCCTTTGTCATCCTTTAGCAACTAATCTTTGCTTTATGTTTGAAATTGTAGATTGAACACGAAATATTAATATTTATATTTTACATATATTGTACAATTTAACATATTACACTTTCTCGGAGTATTTGATACTAACAATAGTTTTATTTATTTTTCTATTTGATTAGCTTTATTTTTTCCAGTGTTCTAAAATGCGTAATGTGTTGCGATGCGTCAGGTCGAGAATCAAGAATCACAAGCTTAAGTGTGTCAATGCGGAGAATAGGCGTCATAATGCGTTTCATACTTTTAATATTATTTTAATTATATAGAAGGTTTTAAATAGATTTTTATATAAAAAAATAGATTTTTAATATATCATAGAAAAAAATTTTACTAAAAAAAAGGGGGGATTAGGCGGGAGCATTATTCCGCCTTTTTGAACCAGACGCATTTTTACACGCATTGCCCGAATTCGACGTGTTTTGGACCCGCATCGCGCCTAGGCGGCGCATTTTCGCGCGTTTTAGAACCAGCACACCCTCCAATAGGGGGGAGCCATGTGTCCATTATGGACACCATTATGGCTCCCCTGATGTACCACTAGCACCACTCATTAATCAAATTACCCAAGGATGAATGATTTAACTATATTCGATGCAAATAGCATTGAATGTAATTTGAAGTTTTCGAATGTATGATGCATGTACTAGAATTACGAATCCCTAAGTAGTAATCTTTTTAAACCTAGTTTTACACTTTGACACATGATTGAAATATTAACGAACCAATGCTCCTAAATCATCTAACAGTCTCTCTTCAGTAAAGTCAAACATACTCTCATGTGTGACCCGACTAGATCTCTATGACGGATGCAAATATACAAGAATGCATGAGTTTTTATGAATACTTAAAGATTCACACAAGGTATAGCGGTATATTTATATCCCCTATCGGACCCTATGATGATTAATACCATGTTGAACCTATTTTCTTTCTTTTGAATGCATGAAATAGATCGCCACACTCACACAATTAATGTGCACAATAATCGTGGAGAAAATAAATCCATATAAACCATTCAAATAATCAAAAGGCATTTTTATTGTCAAGAATGTAAAACTAAAAAATAAAAATTATATTACATAGTTCATCGTTCCCTAGTACAAAATTCAATCGACCTCGACTCCTCGACCTAGGTGACGAATTCTACATTGAGTTATGATAGAGAAATTAGGTTAATCTTGATGTTGGAGATTGACTTGTTAAGCAATTGGAATCTTGAAAAGGTCGGAATTAGTATCGATAAGGGTTCTAGCTTTCCATTCGGTTGATCAAGGTCACCGTAAACCCTAGATAGGTAATTGACAAATTTAGGACATGAGGCATGAAGTGATATGATCACTACGCAATAATATGAGTTTTATATGACGTTATAAATATTGATGTGCGAATTGTTGAAATCGATCGAAAATCGAGTGTCAATCGGATAAGTAATTAAATGAACGGTTAAAACATTAACGCTATAAAATATTTTGGGATCTTAGGGTAGGTAAGATGGATTTTAAAGACATTAAAATTAGCTAAGGCTACTTGATTTGTACCTGCAAGGATAGAGGTGAAATAAGATTTCTACTACAAGGGACACCTCATGCTTAATACACCTCATGTTTGTTGATTTGTCCTGGTAATGGTCAATTCCTTCACCAATAAGTATTAGTTACATTTACAACTCTCTTAAGGCTTCATATATTGAGTATATTATCCATAAGTTTCATACAAATCCTCCAAAGATACGTNTACAATCAGATATCAAGTTTTAAGTTTCAGAAATCGGATATTTTTGAATAGATATAGATTACAATTATATAATTAAAAATAAATTATAAAATTTTCATCCCAATAATTTTATCTAAAAACAAACTCTGAATTCATCTCTCTCTCTCTCTCTCTCTCTCTCTCTCTCTCTCTCTCTCTCCAAAATAGCAGTGTCACTGGAGGAAGGCAGCCACCGGCAAACTGCGATAGCACCTCGCACCAACGCTGCCCACAACACCTCGCACCTTGCACGATGTTCGTAATTATAGAATGATATTTATCATTAAGGAAATCTTTGTGACCGATCGACCTGTAAATTGTTGTTGGATGATTTGATTATTTTGGCTCCAACTCACATCTCAGCCGGTGCACGACTTATCTTGTTCGCCTCCCTTGTCATCCTTTAGCAACTAGTATTTGCTTTATGTTTGAAATTGTAGATTGAACACGAAATAATAATATTTATATTTTACATATATTGTACAATTTCACGTATTACACTTTCTCGGAGTATTTAATACCAACAATGGTTTTATTTTATTTTTCTGTTTGATTAGCTTTATTTTTTTCACTCAATTTTCTACTTTTGGGGTGTTTGATTGACAATTTTTTTATGAAAAATATTTTCCAACTTTTGGTCACATTACCATATTTTTCTTAAAAATAAGGAAAGTATTTTCTTTAGAGAGCGGTAATTTTTATTTTTCAAGTAATTTACTCTCTCTCTCTCTCTCACACACACACACACACATCAATTAAAAAATGGAAAAGAACAATATTTTTTTAGGTTGAAAATTAATTAAATTAATCAAATGTATTTAATTAATAATTTCCATACAAATAAATTATAATTAATTGAATTTCCTAGAATTTATTTTCTTTTCATACAAATTTCATACTCGTAATCAGACACACTCTAATTGTATAGTCATTTCTAGTGTTGCCATGCAGTGAAAGATTAAGGTGAAAAGTAGACCACGTGACCCTTTCCTATTTCCCTACTACCTTATAGTTATTGTAACGGACACTATAAATGATAAATATCATTCTATAATTACCAATTTTTCTATCTTTCTGAATTTTTTTGATTTTGCTTGTATATTTTCAGCTGTACTGTAACCTCAATGTAATTTTCAGTTTTTAATTTCGTTCATAGGTAAGACACAATTCTTCACAAGATTTAAGGCATCTCGCCAACCAATTTGAACTTTCTAACCTCAATTTTCAGTTAACATGAACCAAGATAGGCCCAAAAATATACTAAGGGCTTGTTTGGCCCAAATATTAATTTGATTTTAATCTAAGGCCCCGTTTGATTGGCCAAATTTTCTAGGGAAGTAGGAAAATATTATCCATTTTCCAACATTTGTAGTGTTTGATTGGCGAAATTTTCCCGGGAAAATATTTTCCAACTTTTGAAATTTTCCACTTTATTGAGGAAAATAAATTCTTGATGTTTTGGTGAGAAAATATTTTCCAACTTTTCAATTTTTTTTTTTTTTTTTTTTTTTGCAATTGGAAAAAATTCTAGACACAATGGTAAAAAAAAAATTCACTTTTATTGACAATTTCCATGTAAAACAAAGTCAAACGAATGATATTCAGTATGATTATTTTTTTTTTATTTTTTTTTATTTTTTTTTTATTTTTTTTTTGCAATTGGAACAAATTCTAGATCCAATGGTAGAAAACATTATCACTTTAATGGACAATTTTCATAAAAAATAAAGTCAAACGGACACCAAACTTTCAATATTTTCCATGGAAAATTATACCAATCAAACACAATTAATTACAATTCCCAGCAAAACAATTTCTAGGAAAATCTTTTCCCTGTAAAACATTTTCTTTCCACCCATTTTCCATCTTTCTATCAAACGGACCCTAAGTCAAAATCAAACAATCAATATCAACCACATATTTTCAAACACACTCTAATAGTATGGACCTTACAAACGGAAGAGTTTCACCCTCATGTCCAACTGATGCTCCACATCTAATTGACCATTCATTCTACTTACTTTTGCTCTCAAATTAGCATATAAAAACCTTTTAATCAGTATTTTTCACAGCATAGAACAAATAAGATTTCGGACCAAGATTTTTACTTTTAAAAACTGTTTAAT
This sequence comes from Fraxinus ornus, assembly GCA_903798235.1. Lineage (NCBI taxonomy): Eukaryota > Viridiplantae > Streptophyta > Magnoliopsida > Lamiales > Oleaceae > Fraxinus > Fraxinus ornus. The sequence goes on from CAIGRF010169517.1 coordinate 68,583, forward strand.
CCATATAAAAATGTCCAAATCTCTAAATTCATGAAGCTGATGGCAAAGAATTCAGATTATTAAGTTATTCAAATGAATAATGTTACGTAGTATTACTCTACTCAAAATGTACAGTATACATGATTAATTTTCCATAAGCATCCATTGAAAGTGAAACGAAAAACTCAAAAAGTTACAATTGCAATTTGCAACACCACATATGGAAAAAGAAAACTAATGATCTGGTTCAGTTCACATCTGAATATGTCCGTTCAACAGTACTTTGAAGACGGAACTTTTTTGAAGGGAAACAAACTGGCAACAAAGATTACATGACAATTTTTGCCTACTAAATGATAAAAGCAAACACAGTTCAGAGGGAGTGAGAATGTATAATTTCATATGGAACCTTTTTTTTTTTTAAGCAAGAAACATTTAGCATCACGGCTCAGCTGGTTACAGAAGTCTTCATGGCAAGGTGGGTAAGTGCGCGTTTATGGTAGATCTGGCGTAACTTCTTATATTTATGCACAAAAGCTGTAAGATCAATCTCCCCATCCAGAAGTTGCCTATGGACGGCCTCAGATTCCTCGTCACTTTTATGAATTGCCTCTGAAACAATAAATATAAATTACTTTCTTTTAATTTTCTAGCAAACTATTTTACATTTACATCGATGATCCATTATGATAGAATCATAGAACCACTAACAAGATCAAAAAATTTCCTTAATATTATGACGGTAAGAAGAAAGAACGAAAGCCAACACCTGCATAAAGAGCGAAACAGAAAACGCACGTGTAATTCTAATTCAGATTATTGAAGTCAAAACACTCTCAACACCCATCAGTCAGAAACCCACCTCTATCCCATACGCCGCCACCAAAAGGTTTCCCTTGCTCACGTGAGGGGGACCATGTCAGAAACCAACAAAAAAGGTTCCCCCTTCATTCACAAGGAAAACGTCTATTTGAGGGTTCAGTCTACAATTTGGACATAACATAGCAGGTTTTTCGTGGAGATGCTTATTTGGATGATTATCATAGAAAGAGAGAACAATAAAGCTGAGTGTTGCAAAGTCTACATAATGCCGACATCATGGAGGCATGAAGTAATATAACCAATTACTGAGGTCCGAGGAACAAACAAGAGTGAAGGAGGACTTCAACAGCAGGAAAACACTTCTGCAGCAGCATAGGGGACTGAACTTCGATGAGGTGATTTTAACAAGTTACATCAAGTAAATTCAGGGAATTGTTTTTACTGGATATGTGCATGTCTACATGATGTAGTTAACTAGAAAAATGGTCCAGACACCGGGACGAATAAAAGCTTATCAGAGTTGGTGGAACAGGCTTGATCTTGTTGTAAAAGTTAAAGAGGGTTTGCTAATGCAAATGTCTTGCATTGGTTCTATGAGATAGAGGATGCCTACAGCTGTATAATGACAACTGTCACCCTTGCAAATGCAAAAATGCCCATAGGCTATCTCCATGACTCCGTCAACCTTGTATGCTCTTGAGGAGAAGAAATGCTATTATTGAATTATTATTATTTTTAAGAAACACAACCTGACAAACCTCTAATTAATGGACCATCTTACCATTTCCCGACTTTCAAAGATTCAAAGTAAATGAAATGCCTAGTTGTGTACCTTGAAGTTTATGGAGAAGGGAAGCAGGAGAATAATTCTTCAAAGTCTCTTTTTTTTTTATCTCTAATTCATGCAGCTTTTCTTGAGCAGTAGCCAGCTCAGTTGTTCGGATAATTCTGCACTGTACTTAGGAAAAGAAGAGTAGATAAAATAGTTCCACAATCAGCATAAGTTCAAACTTAAAGGGAACTTCACAAAATCAAAGCTAAGAATATGACCTGATTCCTTAATTCCACCATGCGTGGTTCTTTTTCTAGATTATCTCCTACAAAACAAGATCATTTATAGAAGTACTGATCTGTATGCTTGAAACAGCAGCTTAATAACATTCTCAATCAGAATTGACAATGAAGCAAATTAAGAACTTACTAGCACGCTGCAGTGATTCGCTCCGAAGTTCATCTCGAACCTGATTACGTAATAATTTACAGGATGGAGAGTGTCAAGTGTAATTGCACACATCAACACAAAAATGACCATCTTAAGAGAATACAGTGTTAAGAAACAAAACAATACATGGTCCCAGTGCCTTTAATCATGAAAAATAACAAACATGGACGAGTAAATCATATTCCTTATGAGGTAGAAAGTTGAAAGTTGGGTATGAAGTGTTCAGGGGAAAAAACACAAAGACACAAGGAAAGCCGAACTCTACTTTTTCCAATTGAGTAGATATTGTAAATGGATCACGTGAAATAAGAGAAATTTCCCCAGTTTTATGAAAATTGACGAGCATCAAACTCAAATATCAAAATCTAACATTGATTTAATGCAGGGATCACTTATCTGATTACCAACTGATACAGTTCCATCTACATTTTCAATACTCTACAGGTTTTCTAGACCATCAACCCTAATTACAATTTATTTTCACCTGGGGAAGCTATAATCTTAATGAACCAATATTGTAAACAAAATTTCTGTAATTACATTTTCTCCAAAACAGTACAAGGTTTTAATACAGTAGTCAAACATTATATATGCCCAACATATTATGCACTTGATAAATGTAAAATAGAAATTATAATTCACCTGCAACTTCAAATATTCATTTCACTGACTTCTACATAACCTACCTAGTTTTGAACTCAGTAAAATCAATTAAGAATTAATTGTTGAAGATGACGGCCTAGAGCAAGCAAGAAGAAAGAAACAAATATGATGAGAATAGAAAGATCCAACAATCACAACTTACCCTGTCTTGAGTTTTGACGGGTTCAAGTGAAAGCAAGAGGCTCTGATAAGCACCCTTGTCCGACAAAAGCTTCCGAAGCTCATCAACACTAAACGTGTTTAAACAACAATCCATCAAAGATTTACATGACATCAACAAAGAGTAGCACGATATATTAATTTATAAATTTGTGTATCAAGAATAATGGTTTCATTGGCCATCTAAAAATTAACAAGACAAGACTTTACCTTTTATCTTTCAACGTAGCGATGATGCCAGCAGCCTCTGCAGGTGAAACATTTGATAAAGAATTTGCTCGATCAGTGGGTCTTGGTATGCTGAAGCTGCTTGAAGAGCCTCCACTAGGTGTTGTGGGTTGTGAAGAACTCGAGCTGACAACAGATGGTGGATACCACGAATCTCTGGGCATTTCCTGTGGATGTTGCTGAGCTTGCTGCTCCTGAGAACCCCTGTGATAAATGCAGTTAAAGCATAGAAGCAAACATTTAACAGCAAGCATATGCAGTTTCAAACTAGACAATGAGGAAATATGTTGACAGACTTTCAACAACTTGTTTCGAGTCTAAAGTCCCATCTCCCTTCAGGACTACGGATGATTATCTGTTCAAGGCTTCAAGTTTCTACATGACTGACTACTGACTAGATCACAAAATGAGTAACTCAATGCCAAACAGATCAAGATCGAGAAGGCAGAGTACATAGGAATGTAACAGCTAATGCCATAAACCCTGATCAACCTTCGTTCCCAGGCTTGTAACACAATGAACAGTGCAACATTTGGATACTCTTGCTTAAAGCAGTATATTCCCCTCTCACCCCTTCTTCTCTCTCCTTCCAAATTAATCAGGAAATCCTACACATATATCAGCCAATGTTCCTTGATTTCCTACAATTCTTAATAGCAATAAACTTTGGTAGATTGTATTATCGGAAAAGCAAACAATTTTTAAAATATTGCTGCCCTAATATTACTTTTTGCACAAAATTTCAGGGATTAAAGTACTTAGAAATATAGCACAATTTTAACCCATAAAAAATAAAAAGGAAAAGGTGAAAATTGAGTGAATACCAGAATTTGAACATATCTTCGAAGCGGTTTCAATCGTCGATCCTTCAACGCAAGAGAATCGAACCTCAGAGATAATCTGCTCGCCTGATAAAAGAAAAATTGGGACCTATTGGATTACTTTGACTTTAATTTATACTTCACAATTTCAAATCTTCAACGTTGAATCTGAAGCGCGTTTCAGGTTTTGTTTTACCCTTTCCTTTCTTCTTCTCCACTCTTTCTTTATTTTCTTTTTTTTTTTTTTTAATCCTACGGCCCTATGCCCATACCCCCACCACGGTGGTTATTGAAAGCTACATATTAAAATCGGATTAAAATTGAAAAATTAGTCGTTATTGTTGACTTTTATTAGACGAGTGAGACCCAATAACGACTATATTTTCAATTTTAATTTGATTTAAATTCGTACTAAATGGGGGCCTGAGCATTTTACGGTTCAATTATGCTACCTGTACGACAACTTAGATAACACTTGAAAGGATTACATTAATGGTAAATAAAGAATTACATAAAATGATGTGATAGGAAAAATTAGATGAAAAAGTTGATTGTATTTTAAACTAATAAATTATATAGGTCATGTAACACTATGTAATCCCTTATCTAAATCTTTATGTATATGTAGCAATGTTCATATTTGAATTGGTGACAAAATCAAAATCATTGAGTACTAAGAGATGCTACATGTACATTCAAATTTACATAATTGGTGATAGAATGCAAATTTGGCGATTTCTCATTGGTCGGTGGAACTTTGTTTTTTGTTTACCAAGCAATGAACAATCGCCATATTTACATTCTGTCACCTAGATGGTAAATCTAGATGTACGAATAGCATCTCTCTTGAGTGTTTTAAATGTTATGGAAATTAATGATAAAATTGTGTACCACCTAGATTTACATCTTGTAGAATGCAGATTTACATCATGTACACCTTAGATTTACTTCATAAATAACAGAATGCAGATGTGACGATTTCTCGTTGGCTGGTGGAACTTTGTTTTATGTCCACTAGCCAATGAACAATCGTCACATCTACATTATGTCACCCTTACAGTAATTCTAGATGTACTAGTAGTATCTCTTTTGACTTTTGAGTGTTTTAAATGTTGAAGAAATTAATGATAAAATTGTGTGACACATAATACAATAAAAAGCAAAGTGTCAACTAGAACTTATGGTAGCAAAATTGTTTATGGTTTTAGCTCAAAGTCGATTTTCTTTTTGGTCCCTAAATTGCCCAATATTAGACCGTTTCCAATGGTGTAACACTAATCCATGTTTGATATCCTTCATTTTAGAATTTTTTTTCTACATATTCATTTTTAACCACGCATTCATATAATAAAATATTTTACACGTAAATTCAATTTTTTTTCTACTTTTAACCACACATTCTTCAAAAAGTCACTTCAAAACTTTGTTTTTGGCAAATAAAGGATATCAAATATGGACTACATTGGGGGAATTTTTCGTGTAGATCATTTGAGATGGTTTTACACTAAATTTTATTTTGAATTATTTAATTACAAATTATATTATTACAAATTCATTAAATTAGAAATTATTATTGGAATTTTTTATATTTGGCGTAAATGATTAGTGTGACACCAATATTCATTACACTATATTTTGCATTATATTTGGGGTCTCGTTGGAGGGGGTTTTACATCAAGTTTGACCCCTCATTGGAGATGCCCTTAGAGCGAGGAAGTGAAGGGTTTGTTTGGGTGAGATTTCTTTAAAACGATATTTTTCTAATAAATTTTTTTGTAATTTTTAAATTTTTTTCTACTTTTTAATCATTGATTATTAATCATTCAAAAATATTATTTTTCACTTGAAGAATCATTACCAAACGAACACGAAAATAGCATCCTCCAACAAAATTTGGCAAACACCATTCTTTCTCTAGTGATAATATTGAAGTCCTTTATCTATTCAGATAAAACTTTTTTTTTTTTTTTTTGCATT
>CAIGRF010169550.1:1291-17066 GCA_903798235.1 Fraxinus ornus
GGATCTGTGTTCGGGTCGAGTCTAACATCATTAGATTAAGAAATTACTAGATTGAGTTAATTAATTTGACATCATTTATAAAATCTGTACCAAAGTCAAAATTAGGCTCAAAATTTATAGACCATTTTCAATATTTGGACTAGTGAAGCAAAAAAACTTGATGTAGTAATGTATATATTTATCAAAACATCAGGGACTTACAAGCAAAACTTACGTTTATTCTTGTCTCTAAAGTTTCTTAGCACATGTTTGGTACATCTTAAAGTTTTTATTTTCATTCTTCTACTTATTTTCAACCACACATTTTTAAATAAAATAATATCTTTCAATCACATCAATAACTCTTCCTTCTTTTTTAATCACACATTCTTCATCAATTTACTATTCCAGATTATATTCTTCTAAAATAATGTGGGCTCAAACACACCCTTAATTGTTTTTACTTTTATTGAATGAAATCGTCAGTCATTGACCACGACTTTAGTTAAAGACCAGCAGCCGGAAAAACTATTTTCTTCGAAAGTGACCCTGATAATCATAAGGCTTAAACATCGAACTTTTTATCATCAACGGATTGCGCCACGTCAGCCTTCACCATCGTGTTACGCTACGGTAGATCTAAAGCAGCTTCGCTTATGTAAAAACTGTTCGATATTTAATAAATTCCCACCAGCACCGCTCCCGAACCTCAGCGCAAAGCTGGGTTCGTATGTAATCCCTCATTTGATTCTCCTTCCAAACCTCAGGCTCAGATCCCTATCCGTCCACTTTGCCAGCTAATTTCTCAGCCTTCGCATCTCATTCCCTTCTCTCAAGTATTGAAGTGCTTCTTCACTGGTTGAAGTTTTTTCTCTCTCTCTCTCTGGGAAAGTTTTTCGATTCGCTTTCCGAACAAATTATAATATAATTGAACAAATCCTCGATAGCAATCTCTGTATAAGCACACATAAATAGTTATATATATTTTTATGCATGTAAGTGGTGTTTTAAAATCTTTAAATTAAGAGACGTTAATTGAAATCGAAGAACACGAGCACTTTTGTTGAAGTTGGATTTTCGAAGCTCTAAGTTTTAGCCTGGACAAAGAAAGTGAATTAAGGAAAAATTGTACGGAACTGATATCTTTTCATGGTGTTGTATTTATTAGCGAAGATCTTATTTTATTTCTGTGAATTTTTCTAATTCTCTTGTTTTTGCTTTCAATTTAGTGTCAATTAGGGTTTTTTATGGGAAGATATAGTCAATGCATGATTTGATCTCTCTAACAGGTAAGTCTTTATATGACAATTATATTTTGAATTAGGGTTTGATTTTTTAAAATTGTTCTGATCAATTCGCGTTTTGTTGTGATATGACTTTATTTTCAGTGGAAGCACGCTTGACTGACTGTACGAACTGTTTGGAGTGAGCGTTTAAAGTAGTATATCATGGCACAGAGTAATTGGGAAGCAGATAAGATGTACATATTTTTTTGAATAATTTCTATATTTAGTTTGTCATTTTATTTTACTTTTGAGATTTTTCACTATTCCTGGGTTGCTGGGAAAAGAAAGTAAGTAGTCCAACATAATTTAATTGGGAAAAGAAACTAAGTAGTCCAACATAATCTTTTGTCATATTTGAGCTATGTTTATATATTTCTTTATTTATATTAGTAGGCACCACATATTCGAGTTGAATTCATGATGAAAAAATCAAATTGGTTGTTTTAGTTCAGTCGTTTGGTTTGCCAATTCGTTATTCCTTTTTATGTTTTCAACTTTGTGGGTGTCTTAGAAAAAAAGTAAGGAATCCAACATAATCTTTTGATAATGGTCTAACTTTAGCTGAGCATCATTTATGTGAAACTCACAAGTAGAAAGGATGAAGTTGGTTGATTTTCGTTAGAAACTCAATTCCTTTGCTATCCCGATATTTTCCTGACAGTGGGACAGAGATTTCCAATTTTGATCATATATGCATTAATGTAATGTACAAGGCAATTGCATTGTAGATTGAGATTCATTGATATTTTTTGCCAGGCTTGATGTTTACATTCACGATTATTTGTTGAAAAGAAAATTGCACAATTCTGCAAAAGCTTTCATGACAGAAGGGAAGGTTGCTACAGACCCTGTAGGTAAGAGATTCTTTGAGTTTGCTGGTAGATTAAGCTTGCTGTTGAACACTGAGAGAAAATTATATGAGATGCACTAGAGGATGTATTTATCATATGGATTCTATCTGTAGCTATTGATGCACCTGGAGGATTTCTCTTTGAATGGTGGTCCGTCTTTTGGGACATCTTCATTGCACGGACAAACGAGAAACATTCTGAAGCAGCTGCAGCCTACATTGAGGTTTCTAAAATTATTGCTTTTCTTTCTAGTGTTACTAATCAATTGACATATTCTTCAAAATGCTATCTTTATGTATGGATTGTGTTTGTACCGTAACTTGTTCTGATTCATGTTGACATCCATTAGACACAACAAATGAAAGCAAGGGAGCACCAACAGCAGCTTCAAATGCAGCACTTGCAACTCATGCAGCAGCGCAATGCCCAGTTACAGCAAAGGGATCCTAATCATCCTCCCATTGGTGGTCCCATTAATTCAATGAATTCTGAAGGGATGATAGGACAACCATCTGCCAGTGCATTGGCTATGAGAATGTATGAAGAACGTATGAAGCACCCACACTCTATGGATTCGGAAACTTCTCCAGGTCTTATTGATGCTAGGATGGCGCATCTTAAGTCAGCAACCAATAACCAAGGGTGAGATTGATAAAACGTTCTCTACTACTCTACTCTACATTGAAGTTGTTAAGTCACAATGTGCATTGTCCTGTTAGATAATAATTTTTTCTTCTGGTTGATTCAGCCAATCCGTGAGCATGCCTGCAGCATTGCAGCAAATGCAAGGACGGCCTCAACTTGTCAATGTAACTACGAAAACCATAATTATATAGGCACCGAAACCATTTGTACCCCGCCCACCCCTCTGCACACAAACTTATACATATACGTGCACACATGTGTATATCTATTCCCAAGCTCAGGTCCTTTTTACTTTGGAATATCCAGGACATTAAACAGGAAGTTAATTTGGGAGCAACTCAAAAATCCTTGCCTATGGATCCCTCATCTATTTATGGGCAGGCAATTCTTCAGTCAAAATCTGGACTTGGTGGGGGAGGTAATTTCTCAAAACCACTAATTTCGACTTGATATGGATTTCCATTGCCACTCTTGCCAATGAAATATTCACGAGATGAGTGTTGACTAAAATTACTCAAATTTGGGATGTGGTCATTGATAATGTGCATAACATATATGTGTAAAACTATAATACATAGAGATATTATATACTTCATAACACTTGAATCTAATTTCTATTTTCAGTAACTCTTGGGTACAGTTCATCGAAGTGTATGTACTCGTGAACAGTGAAAGTAATCTGTTTTTAATTTCCTTGCACCTACAGTTTCTTGTCTTCTCTGTTTTTCACAGTTTTCTCTTCGTCATAATTGTCCGTACAAAGATCATTTGACTGTTCTTGCTGGTTCCGGATCCTGTTTGGGAAAGTAGGAGTATTTTTGTTCATGACACAGTGGATGTTACTGTGCTTGATAAAATTAGAGAAGATTTAAACTTGTACATACTAATCTTTGCTTTAGAACTGGACTAGGTACTATTCAATTTTGGCTGTGCCATATTTGCTATTGTTGGTTTAAGAGGTTTAAGTGAAGAACATGAAATTGAATGTGCACAGAATTCTTGCCAACTTTGGTGCCTGAGCAAGACTAGAAGGCTGTATAATTTTGGATAATTGATGGATTTGATTCTATTGGCATGAATAGTTTACTCATTTAAGGCTCATAGGTGGATGTAATGTCCTTGGTCTTCCTAGAATAAGCCAAAGACTGTACTCTGCAGAATTTCTTAAAAGCACATCCTCCAAATATGACATGAATTGAAAAGCATCGAAAAATTGTGTTTAAGCTTTCCCGATTGGAAAAGAAAAGATACTCATGTTTAAACTGATGAGTAATTTCATAATGTGGAGAATCAATTCTTCTGTTGCAAATGACACAAAGAAGTCCAAAGCATGCAAACCGTGTGGAATGATGTGCTGTCCACCAACTTGGAACATTATACTCGGCTCTGCAAGACTATTGTATTTTGCATGACATTGCACTATCTTGTTGAACTTAATTGTATTTGAAGCATAAGTTGAGCATATTGCCATGTGTGCTTTAATGTTACCGTACTAATAATACTTGATATAATCCTTCTGACTAACATATTCACTAGTGAGCTGGAATTCTTTCGTTCTGGTGTTGTTTTACTTGGTTCGTGAGAGTTCCTTAAAGATCTCAGGATTGAAATATGTAGAACTGTGTCAAAATGTTATTTTCCTTTTTGAATTAGTGAACAAATTTGTCAGATTAGATTAATGTTGCATGTAATTTATTGAGAGTTGTCAAATACAATTTTTCCTATTCCCAGTGTTGAATCAAGGAGTCACCGGTCTTCCGCTGAAAGGTTGGCCTTTAACTGTGAGTTTCTAATGCTTTGATCCTGAAACATGTTCTTTTGGCATCATTATATGGATGAATTCTTGGCATTTGATACTTACCATATCATACAGGGCATAGACCAATTACGGCCAAGTTTGGGCTTGCAAGTGCAGAAGTCCAGTTTACAGAGCCAAAATCAGTTTCTTTTGGCGTCACAACAACAACAGGTCCTAGCACAAGCACAAGCTCAAGCACAAGGAAACCTTGGAAATTCTTCTAACTATGGATTTGGAGGATTACCAAGGGGCAACTTAAATGCAAAAGATGGCCAAGTTACAAGAAATGATGGATCTGTATGCTCACCCGTGCAATCAAATTCGCCAAAGGTGAAGATTATCTTCTCCATATTATTAAATAAACTTTTGTTGTCTTGCATTTATTTATGCTGGCTGATAAATGAACACATTTATTTTTTTATTCAAATAGTGGGGATTTCAATTTTTTGCTAATATGCAACATTTGAAGAGTGTTTTCCTTTCTTGGAGTTAAATAGTTTCTCTTTCTATACAAGGGAAGGATGATGGGATATTAGGTTTCCATTCAATTCTAACATTTCATTATATTCACTATATAGGCCTATATTGAAATTGGAAAGAATATCCTTATTTCTCTCACTTCATTTTGCCCTGTAAGTTAAGCGTTCTTTGTTTTGTTTGACCATACAGAAGTTTGTTCCATATAAGTTATTGATACTTAAGTGATATACATATAGCTCTATCTAATTGCTAAAGCTTTTAGATTAAGTGGTAACGGATTATGCAAAAGTCTCGGTTTCAAGTCTTGTTGCCACACATTTAAAGGAATTGTACATTTGTTAGGCTTTGAGCAAAAATATGATCTCGCCTACACGTGAAGGGCCACGTTTAAGACATTTAAATGATATACTTCTTGTCCTATCTAATAGTTTAAGCTTCTACATCGAGTGATTTGACACAAGTTAGGTTTCCTTCTATTTCTATTCAAGTTGTACAAATGATATGTTTACGGTCAGCACAAGCTGAGTAGGTAAGATCTCTGATGCTCGGACTCTTCGAAATAGTTGGAGTACACGTGTCGGATACGACATGGGGTATGAGTATGGGTATGAGATATGTGTCGGATCCTCCAAATTTGAACCGAACATTTCGTCGTTTTTGCTTCTTTTTCTTTCCCACTTTTGCTCTCTATAAACCTAGCGTCGTTGCCAGAAAGGTGGTGGCGCTAGGTTTTACCTTCTTTTTCTTCTTTCTTTTTTTTCCCTTCTTTCTCTCTTTGTATCGGTGAGTTATGTTACTTAGTGCTCTATTAAGTCAAATTACAATCGAGTTCCTCATTTTCTATTTTATATAACATTTAGTAATTACCATAATTGAAAACTAAACCATAAATCTTATTTTATGTCTTAACCTTTTATTTGATACCCATTTTCTTCATTGTGAATAATTAATTTCGGTCTATTCAAAATGATATCCTGGATTAATAAAAAAATCGAAGTTTGAAAGGCGTATCTATGTACCCACGTCTGAAATTTGGACTCTTTTTAATTATGTCCCCGTATTCTACGTTTTAGAAAATAAAAAATCCGACACTTAGATACTTACCTGTATCCGAGTCCGAGCATCATAGGGTAAGACGTTTTTGTGTCCTTCGATTTGGTTACTTGATTCTCACTAACAGATGGCAAGCAAAATTCCTTACTTTCACGAGAATCAATTGTGAAGTACTCCTGTTATTTGGACAAAAAGTTCTATCATTTTATTAGATTTGTTCAAGCATGTGCATTTCATTTACTGTTATATTTATGTTCAGAATTAGGTTATTACTAGACTCCAAGGAAAACAACCATCTCACAATATCTATATAGTCTGCACTAACTTCTTGTTAAAAGATTATATCCTAACAAATTGGTGAAGATCTTGTGTAATTATTCGAAATTGAGAATAAATTGGGATATTGTGTCCTCTGGTTTACTGGGACTTAAAATCAATGAAAATTGTGTCTTATCAACTATAACTCATTTCACTTATGGTGTTTCTATTGAACACATTTATGTGACATCGCGTCATAAACTAGGAAACACTTCTTAGGCTTTTGTGTTGTGTCTAACATGTGTAAGCTGACATACTTGGACAATTTGAACGGAAAGGACACTTGAAATTTTTTGCTTGTACTTATAATTTTAGAAACGTTAAGGGTACAATTATGGCTGATTCAATGACATTTTAGTATCAAATGTGTCTATAAAAGAAAAAAGGGGGATAAATCTTTTAACAAGGAAGTTTTAGGTTTGAGGAGGATATAAGAGGGAAAAAATTGTAGTAGTATAGAGAAAAGCATAGTTTTTCAAATGGTTAGCCCTTTGGTTTAAAAACCACTATTGAGGCCTACCTCAGAGTGATGCGAACAAAAAACACCTAAGATGTTGATTATGAGACAGTTTTTGGAAGCTCACACCTCTGTTGTGCGAGGCACTTGCCTCAAAACTTGTAAGGCATGCACTTCTTAACAAAACATAAAAGTTCTGGTTGACTGATTTTGGGAATAGCCCACTGCCCACCAAACATTAATGTGTTTCTCATAGACCTACACGGGGAATAGTATACTGATCCATCAACTAAAGTAATAGTTTCCTTTTTGTTATTTATGAATTTTCTTTCTTCTTTCTTTTTTTTTGTTTGCACACTTTATATTGTTCTATTATAAATTTGAAGATAGTTTCAGATTTGTTAAGAGTTTAGTTTGCATTTTAATAAAATTTTGACATTTTTTTGGATTACGTTGAGGGTTATGATTTACGCCTCGCCTTATGAGGGAAAAGTGCCTCAATAAATTGATGGGTGGGCATTTAATGAAAGCCTCAGGTGAGGCAGGATTTGAGGTTGTAAGCCTAAAAAGGTTTTGGCATAGTTGCATTAACTATTGTTTTCTCTCAAAAGGTTTTGGCACTGTTGCATCAACTATTGTTCTCTCTTTTGCTAATCTATTTACAAAACCCCTAACCAAGATTATTTTTCCCACCGTTGTTTTTCAAGTTGCCTAAAGGTTTTGGATCCTCTATTTTAAAATACATGTTTTTATACAATAATTCCTTAGCCTGTTCCAATCTTCATTTTGGAAGTTGTGTCATCATTCTTAGGTAATCCATGGATCAAACTAGGAAAAAGTGTGACTAGGCATGTTGAAATACTAGTATTTTGCAGTCTATCAAAAAAAAACATTGATGGTCAGATACCCATGAAAATTATGGGTGTGGATCATTATTGATTCCTAAATTTTCTCCCAATAAGTAGTTCGTTCTCAAACATATATTGTTGTTAGAGAATTGTGTAGCAACCGATGAGGCGATAGCTTTTTGGAAATTCTCGTAGAGAAGATAAAATTAGCGTCATTGCAAGTTTCCCCCAAGTTATGTGATTTAAGTTGATCTTATTCTTGTATTAAGTATGCTCACTTGGTCTAAGCTTATGTTAATTACGCGGTTTACCTTATGGAAATTTAATTTGCGACAAATTATAGTACAAGTTTAAATTTTGTTTTGTCGTCAAATAGTATTACAACTATTATTCACATTAAGTCGTGATTCGGTTAAGATTTTTAGTTTCTATCGAATACTCGATATCACAAGATTAATTATTTAATAATTTTAATTGTGAGAATTAGTATGCCAATATTGGGCTCTAATCGAAGTTCAAATTGTTTCGTGGATGAAAGCGTAAAAAAAAAGGTCCATTTGGATACATAGGGATCAAGATGAAGCGGTTAGAAATTTTAAGCTTACCTCATTTTTTATAAGCATTAATCACATTTTCAAGAAACATCATACGTGAGAGTCCTAATTACCATAAATTTAGGGAGGTTAGTGATTGGTTGAATTCCAAATTCTAGGACTCCTAGTTGAATTGAAATGCATCCAAATCAAGAGGGAATTTCATTCATTTAGGACTCAATTGGAACCAAACAAAAGCATAGGCTTCTAAGTGAAAGAAAAAGGGGGAGAAGATATATTTGAGAAGAGAAGAGGAGGAAAGGAAAATAAAGGTGTTACACCGAATTTCTAGCATTGGTGCTTTTGAAGTCCACACACACGGTGCTCAAATACTAAGACTTATTTCAAAAGAGGTAGATTGAGACCCCATTTTATTTCAATTCATGTTATGGTTGAGCATGTACAATTGTGATTAATAGCTTCTCTATGTTATATGTGACTCCTCATGGGGTTAAATTATGAATTGGCGGTGTAGTAGTGCACCAGATATGTGAAATTGTCGGTGTAGTAGTGCACCAAATGTTGGTATGTCGTGTGATCATCGATATGCTTATTCTCTAAAAAGTTAAATCATATGAGTACATGCTTACATTATGATATGATTTGATATAGCGTGTGTACGAGTCTATTGAGTGTTTCTATGAAATACTCAACCCCCTGCCTAAAAATTTCAGATTAATGCGGTCGATGGCGGCGTGGAGGAGAGCAGTGGTGCATTGATGTAAAACCTAAAGTTATTGTTCAAGTCGTGTTATGTTTGAACAAATATTTAAATTTCTGGATATTTCAATTTAGCAATTTTGAATGTTTAAAGACATCCTTGTTTGATGGAAATTTGTTGAATGAGGATAAGATACTTCCTTCTAGTTCATCTAGTTGTTTTGAGTTTGCAAAGCTACAAGTGTTTATAAATTTTCAGTTTCTGCCCCTACGTTCAAAAATTCACCCCGATCAAAATACTTGGAATTTTGAAGTGATTCAAGTTGGAGAAGGTAGATATAGGGGTTATTTATCTCTCAAATTTGAAATCACAAATTTTGAGCGTCTAAATCTCAAGTTATTAATATTTTCCTGAGGGCTGTCCGAACATACCGAGAACAGATATAGTCCGAATTTAAAGATCATTTTGACCCAACTATTAATTGAATTTTTATATGAAATTTTAACACGTAATTCTCCCAAGGTCTAAATATGCTAACGGTTCGAATTTTGTAAATTATAGACTTCGTTTGGTTGCCAAACAGATTTTCTCAGAAAGGTGTTCAGAGGTAAAAATCCCAGTTTCACAAAGTAAATTTTCTTCAGTTTTGCAACTGGTCCTGTAGTCTTAAAAGCTTTTGGTCCAAGTTAGTTTCTGCACTTTTATGAACAATTTATGTATGATTATGGTAGTTCATGGTTTTAGTAATGTCATGGGGTTGCTAGGGCTCATGGCGCTACAAATTGGATTTATGATATATTTACATAATAACATTGGTTGCCTAAGTATTAATTGATAGCTGTCACTACATTTTCTCAGCAATAATTGGAATGAAAAAGTGGGCTTGCATATATTTTTTGATTTGATTTAATTTGATTTTGTGATAAATTCATTTTCTCCTATCATGCTTAATTTTTTTTCCTATTTTTTTTAAGCCTATTCAAGATTTTTGGTCCTCTTTTGGGATTATTTCCCTGGATGGTTAGGACCCATGTCAACAATGTTCTCTTTGTTTATGATAAGAAACATTAGGATGACTAATTAGAAATTGTAGGAATGTGATATGCTTATGAGAGAAGGTCCTCGCTGTGTTAAAGAGTATAGCATGGATTTTTTTAAATTTATTTTTGTAAGCAAAACATCAACACGGCCTTAGTGGATTTTCAGACTCCATCAAGGAAGGCTAGTGTGGGTTTGGATTCCCCAATTGTATATAAAATCAAACTCACGAGAACAAAAAGGAAGGGGACATAAACTCGACCCACTAAAAGCAAAACAATGAAACATATGAAATAATGAAATAAATGGGAAGTACTACTTCCTATACAAAGAAAGCAAGTGAGAAGCAAACTAACATCCTTTAATACTAGGAAGTTCATATCTCTCAATATGTACAAGAGCCCAAAGTCATCGTGGGAGGTCAAGAGGTTCATACTCCAGATAATGGCGCTAGTCCCAACCCCTCAGATGCAAGTGAATCGTTTCTTTTTTTAGGCCTTGATTTGGGGGTCTATGGATACTTCAATTCTATCTTAAGATAATTATTATATTGAGTTATTTTAAATGCTTGAATATTTATTGTTGTTTAACAGATGAAGATGGGCCAGATGCAGCAGTCTTCCTCTCAACAACAGGATCAACTGCAGCAACAGCAAGTGCAACAGGTTGTCTGTGGTTAAATATATTAATCTTTTTTTAACATCTGAATAGTCTGCTTATGGAGAAGTGGGCATATTTTTGTTGAATTTGTTTCTGCTCCCATCAGAAGCATTACCACTTTGATTGTGTTATCTAAACCATGTTTTTCGTTTCCTTTGCATTTCTCTGTCAATCTTTATGGATAATGTGACATGCTGTGTTATAATGAAACAGAATAACAGGAAACGAAAACAACATTCTTCGTCTGGACCAGCCAATAGTACAGGCACTGGGAATACAGTGGGACACTCTCCCAACTCACCACAATCAACACATACACCTGGTGATGGAATGACAACTGCTAGTAGCCTTCAGCATGTCAATAGTGCACCCAAGAGTATGATGATTTATGGTGCAGAGGGAACAGGTGGTATTGCAGCAACTACGAATCAGCTGGTAAGCCTTGGTTTTCATTTATGTTTTTCCTATTGGTTTCTGACTGCCATAACCTTTTTGGATGTACTATTGAATTCGACATCGCTCAAAATCTTTATGCTATCATTTGTACTTTTCTATTCAGTTGGTTAGATGGTTCTCTGATTTTTAGAATTAAGTTTTGCGGAGTATTTCTGAGCATCAAACTTGTGTTCATGTATTAGTATTGGACATTTGATCTCTACTAGCTGATTTTTGTAGTTGATTGGATTATGACATTACATATTGTCATTAGTTTCATGCATATATTTTGGAGTTTTGCCCATCGAACTTGCATCTGTCATGGAAATCGGAGTTCTTGATATAACATGACATGTTATTTTTGGGATTTAATTTGTTTCCCCCGTCACAGGATGAGTTGGACAATTTTAGAGATGTTGGTTCCTTCGACGAGAACGTGGAATCATTTTTGTCGCATGATGGAGGAGATGGAAATATATACGGCACTTTGAAACAAACTCTTTCCGAGCCCAAAACAGAGTTGTCCAAAGGTGGCCTCTAATCACATATTTTCTGTGCCTGTGAGGATTGTTGTTTCCCTGTGCAATTCTGACCATGCCGTAAGTATCAACTTACAAGCGAAAATTAGTTTCAGGTTTCTCTTTTGCGGAGTTTGGTTGTATACGAACGAGAAACAAAGTGACTTGCTGTCATTTTTCTTCGGATGGGAAATTGTTGGCTAGTGCTGGACATGATAAAAAGGTATAAGCCTTGTATGGATAGCTGAAGATTTCTAGATTGTGACTATAAATTTTTTAATTGAATATGTTACCGAGGAAGTTTGACTCATCCGTTCAAATTCTTTAACCGTGTTATGCTACTATTATGTTACTAGTATAGTTTATTTTTTCAATAACCCAAATCTAAATATGTACTTGTAAACCTTCGTTTTGCTCTTTCCGGAAAGGATCTGAAATCTAATAATAAGTTATTGGAAATTTCTTAGAATTAGTTTACACACAATCCATAATCTATTAGTAGCCCAGGATAATCAGCAGCCTGTCTATGACATAATGAAGCATAAGCAGAATTTTATGGCTCTAGAATATAGGTAGGCAAGCTTTTATGTTTCATCTCATTTTTTTAATATATTACTAGGAATCCTGCTGTATTTTTGGCTCTTGATTCTAAGTCCTGCCATGTCCTACTAATTATTTGTTCTATTTGCATCAGGCTGTCTTTTGGAACATGGATACCCTGCAAACAGAGACCACTCCAGAAGAACATCAATTCATA
This sequence comes from Fraxinus ornus, assembly GCA_903798235.1. Taxonomy (NCBI): domain Eukaryota; kingdom Viridiplantae; phylum Streptophyta; class Magnoliopsida; order Lamiales; family Oleaceae; genus Fraxinus; species Fraxinus ornus. The sequence continues at coordinate 13,669 of CAIGRF010169550.1, forward strand.
ATTACGGACGTTCGTTTCCGGCCAAATTCAACTCAACTTGCAACAGCCTCATATGATAAGTCTGTCAGATTGTGGGATGCAGCTAATGTAATGATTTTGAGCTCCTCTCTTTGATTTTTTTTTTTTCCTTCCAGTTAGTTGTTCAATATGAACCAATATCATTTCATTGCTGGGCCTTGCTTCTGATCTCTCAGTCAGTTTATAGAATAAATGTCCTGTTGGAACTTCTTAGGGTGTGTTTGAGCCACATTATTTTGGAAGAATGTATTCTGAAATAGTAGATTAATAGAGAATGTGTGGTTGAAAAGAAGGAAAAGTTATGTGATGTAAAATATTATTTTATTGTAGAATATGTGGTTGAAAATGAGTAGAAGAATGAGAATGAAAATTTTAATGTGAGTCAAACGGGGGGTTAGTGTTTATCTGACTAAATAACCTGTATATGTATCTATGTTTGAAAAGTATTATTTTTCTTCCATGGCTACTTTTTCAATTCAAATTTACTGATGCAGCCAAGCTATTGTTTGAACGCGTATACTGGGCATGCTCATCATGTTATGTCCCTCGATTTTCATCCCAAGAAGAATGATCTTTTTTGCTTCTGTGATAGCAACAATGAAATTCGCTATTGGAATACCAATCCATTTTCACGCGCTCGGATTTCTAAGGTTAGGCTTCATAAACGATCTTGAATTCTTCTGTCTGTCTTTAATAGGTTAAAATTCCTTCTTAGTTGTCTTGCATTTCTGAAGTAGTTTTTTCCATTGCCTGTGTAGCAAGGAGGCAGTGCACAAGTGAGATTTCAACCAATGATGGGACAGTTACTGGCAGCAGCAACACAGGAAGTAGTCTCCATCTTTGATGTTGAAACTGACAGGCATATGCACTCGTTCCAGGTTTGTGTGCATGCATAATAGCTTTGTGTATCAAAAGGATAAATTATTTATGCAATGATAGTAAATGTTGACTTTTTTTCTTTTGGTGATTATGTTTAATTACGTACTTGCCTTGACAAAATTTTGTGTTATTAGGGACATTCTGGAGAGGTGAACTACCTTTGCTGGGATCTCAGTGGCGAATTGTTGGCCTCCGTCAGTGAGGACTGTGTTAAAGTTTGGTCCATATCTTCTGGAGAATGCATTCATGAACTCAACTCCAATGAGAATCAATTCCATTCTTGCGTTTTTCATCCAAATTATTCAGCTCTTTTGGTGATTGGTAGTTTGCAGGTAATTCCTTCTCTTCTTTATCTGTTCTAATGTAACTATAATCTAATCTGCCTTCTTCGCCTGTATTCACCTGATAATGGGCCCACATTATCACTCGCGTGGTTTCCTTTTTTTTTTTTTTTGTTATTGTGATAAGTGACCTACTTCTGATTGCCTTTTTGTTGTGTATAAAGCTACATTGGAGAAAACATATTTTGGCTATAAGATTTAAAACCTAATTATGTTCTAACATTTTTAATAAATCCCATGTTCGAACAAGTGTATCTGAATAAATGGGATGTATGCTTAAGGAATGATTTTGGATCCAAATTTAGAAACCCATGGAAAACTTTGGGACGGAGAGCAAGGAAAATCAGATTACAGGGTTTAAATATTTAGGTGAAAAATATTATGATTGATATGGGTTTAAAATGATTTGCATCCTGTTATTCCATCTGTTTTTACTGGACTCCTGTGCTAGCTATTATAACCTAGATTTTCTTTTGTAATCTCTTCTACTAGTCGTCAGTAATATCCCTGAAACATTTGTTTCTTGTTGTAGTCTCTGGAGCTATGGAACATGGTTGAGGGCAAAAGCATGACAGTTCGGGCACATGAGAGCATCATTTCTGCTTTGGCACAATCACCAATGACGGGAATGGTTGCCTCGGCAAGTCATGACAGTTCTGTTAAGTTGTGGAAATAAGTCGAGATTAATAAATAATGACATAGCCCATGTGCATGTTTTCCGGTAATTGGGACAACAGAGATGTTTTTCTTGTTTATTCCACAAGAAATGTTGTTACATAAATGTTTCGTGTAATCTCTTGGAGATTTCTGGGTCGAAAATGGTGAGTTTAAGAAGCTTGCTGTTCAGATTGATTGGCGTAAGCTGCAATTGAAATTTCCTTGTGGTAAAGATAGGTTTTGGATTTGCTTGTGAAATCCATGACGTCTAGTGTCTTGTAATTGTGCTGTTTAGTTGCTCGATGATTGATCATAGGGCAACAAGTTTGGTGGGTTTGGTCCTTCAATAACATTACATATTTTCTATTCTTCCCTCATAAAAGTGAAAATTTAAGAGCATGTTTGGTATGCAGAGCCAAATTATCTCGATTCAAGATAAATTCATGAGGAAGCGGTATCTCTTTAGGATGCTCCAGCATTTGGACAATATTGTTTAATTCATTTAATTCTGTCATTCGCAGTGCTGTTTAGCATTCTAAACATGCCATAGGAGTACACGGAATTATCGAAATCATACTAAAAAATCATAGAAGATATTCAACCACTTTAATGATTCTTAGTTGAATCATTTCGATAAATAGCATTACTCTAAACAAATTAATTACATGCGAAAAAAGTAGATGTAAATTATGAAATTAAGGGAGTGCTGTGGGTTCTCATATTTGGATAAAACTAGAAAATAATTCAATTTCATTTTTTTCCCTCAGAATATAGAATGTTACTAGCATTAATAGAGTCTCTTGTTAAATTCAAGAGTCAGTTTTTCTCATAAATGGCATCTTAAATAATATAAATATTGGCGAGACTTACATTTCTCTGTTTTTGGCAATGTTGACATAATATAACTGCTTTTTTTCTACACTCCCTGAGAATTTTATTTGGTAGGGTGAAAATATATTCTTTTCTTAGTGTTTTGTTACAAGTTGCCGTTAAAAATTGATTAATAGGAATGAAGAAAAATAAAAAATCTCATAAACAAATTTTACGGATCAGATCTTTACTGGATTATTACGTTGTATTGGAGAAAATGTAACGCGAGTCCGAGAAAATAGGAGCAATGATTTCTAGGATAATGAACTTTTTTTGAATCGTTCTTGTATTTTGATTTTATAGGTAAATTGTGAAGGAGGTTATGCTACAAGTAAATAAATTTTTACCTATGAGTGTCATAATTGACAAGTGGCGGAGGAGGCGCCAGGGCCAAACAAAAGAAATTACAGCAGAAACGTAGTAAAAAAAATATGAGATCTTCGAGTTGCACATTACAGTGGTGGAAAGATCTTCAGTGTAAAAAATGGGCGTCCAAGAGAAAATGGTGATGGAAGATTGATCCTCAGAAAGCTCTCCCAGCACTGTATCTGGCAGGAAGAAAGTTGATAGAACAAGGCCAACCAGACCAATCCATTTCAGCTTCGACTTGAACACTATCGCTTTCCCTCGCCG
>CAIGRF010169578.1:391-11114 GCA_903798235.1 Fraxinus ornus
GTAAGAACGATGCAAAAATAAAAATGAAATCAAGAAGCAAAAATAAAACAACAATGAATGGAAATATACCTTCAATATGAATCACAATAATCAGCAAATACTTGAACGCGAAAAATTAATCACAGTAATCAGCAAATATGTCAAACACAGAGAACAGGAAAAAGAGAATACGTCGAAGAGGAGATTTCTAAGTCGGTTTCGTTTTCATATATATGTTGAAGATATTTTTCATACGACGTCGTTTCCAATCCAGATATTTATGAAACTGGTTAGTGAACAGTAACAAACCATTTTGGTGTGAACACGAAGGCAGAAAAATGAACAGTGAAGTCTTATTGCCTCTTTTATATAAAGGCAATGAAATAGAAGGAATATAATTTTTGAAGCAAGGAGAGAATTAGAAACCAATAATAATTTGAATTGATTTGGTGTGGGAGAAAATAGAACTAAATGTCTCTATTTATAGTTTTTCAAGTGATTTATTGAAATATTGCATCTCTTAATATATACCACATATTTTCATTGAAATGTTACATCTTTTAAATAATCACACACACATTACTCTTCACAATTGAAGAGACGCCTATTGGAGACATATTTCAATTAAATAATTCCAATTATTCCAGCAAAAATAAATGTAAAGTTCAACGGCCATTGGTAAAACTAACCCAAAATAATCTATTATCCACTCTTATGGTCAGGGGTAGGGCAACTCACAAACACTCCTTGTTTCAAAAATTCTAGACATTTCGTATCTTTTTTTTTTTTTTTTTTAATTTGGAAAAAATAATGTTTTGAATAGTTATTTTTAGGAGAATTGGTAGTTACAAAGTAGGAAAAATTTTTGAATTTACATTTAGAATATTTTATTGTTTGAATGTGTGGTTGAAAATGAGTATATAAAAAAAAATATTTTCAAATAATGGTGGACAAATAGGGGCTTAAAGATGTACTTTTTCATATTTTTGATTTGAATGCGCTAATTAGTCAATGCTTTAAAATTGGCCCAATCATCGACCCAGAAAAAGAAGTGTCAGTATTAAAGAGTAGAATGAGGATCGAATCGGATGAAAAATTTAATAAATAAATACACAAATAAACTATTAAATATCATAACTATAGAGTTTGTTTGATTGCATTTATTTTCCATGAAAAATGTCAGTTTTCCACCTAAATTCCTACTTTGAAGTGTTTGATTGCTATTTTTTTTATGAAAAATATTTTTTAACTATTAAAAATATGTCTAATTCTCCTCGATTTTAAGAAAAACATTTTCTTTAGGGGAGTAGGTTTTTGTTTTTCTTAAAACAAGGAAAATATTTTCTTTTCTATGATATATTTTCCATGTCAATCAAACACTCTCTAATAGAATTTTTAATTTTAGTTTACTAATATAAAGTAAATATTAGCAAACAGGGGCTTAGAATATTTTATGAAAGATTCATATTAATCGAGTTCAAGGTTAAATAAGTGGGTTAACAGTTTATTCATCGGTTTTTTATTATTATTTATAATTGGATCGGATTTGAGGCTGATTTTGATTTTTATGATTGAATCGACTGATCTAATCTGATTTTTATAAGATTGTAATTAGTTTTAGTTAAAAACGTATACAAGTATAAATATTGAAAATTATAAAAATTATTTACTTATGTAAATATGATTAACAAATAATTAGCAAATCAACAAAAATACGTGTTTCTATAATAATTTAATAAAGTTAATTGAAATTCAATAATTATTTTTTATATCAATCAGACACACTAATTTAACAATTCTCTGCAAAATAATTTCTAGGCAATTACTTTTTCTGGAATTCATTTTCTTTCCACCAATCTTCCATCCTTAAAATCAAACGGACCCTAAAGTGCATTGAATAATTTGCTTTTACATAGAATATTTTTATTGTAAGAACGTGGAATAAAAGGAATTTAAAAAAAAACAGAAAAATTGAAAAATGATATATAAACATGATTCAGGGAGGTGTATTTAATTGAGACTTTTAATGACTTTTTGAGATTTAAAAAGTTTAGAGGTATTCAATATAAACTTTTGGAGACTCTTTAAAAAGTATTGGTGTATTCAATTGAAACTTTTATAATTTTTTAAAAAATCTTTAAAAATTACGGTGTATTCAATTAAAACTTTTAAGAAGTCTCTATAAGTTTTCGGGTATTCAAATTTTTAAGACTTTTGAGACTTTTATAAAAGTATCAATGGTACTAACTTTTAAGCAGAAAGTACTAAAATAAAAACTCAAAATTTGTCTCATTAGTCATAAGATTTTGAGAGACTTTCACATAAAAAAAAAAGAAATTAATATATATATATTTTTTCAATATTTCTTTTTCATTTTCTCTTCTACGAATATTAGAGATGATTAAAATTTATTTTTTTTCTATTGATTATAGTTTCTATTTTTCTTTTTCTCTCTCTTATTGTTTATTTATATTGTTTATGAAAGAATTAAGGGTGTGTTTGAGCCACATTATTTTGAAAAAATGTATTATAGAATAGTAGATTGATGGAGAATGTGTGGTTGAAAAATAATGAAAAGTTATTAATGTCATGAAAAATATTATTTTATTGAAAAATGTGTGGTTGAAAATGAGAATAAAATTTTTAATGAATACCAAACAGGGGCTAAATTGTATTCTTATAACTTTTTTTTTTCTTTTTTTCATTCATTTTTTCTGAAAAATATTTATTTTTAATTAAATTATAAAATTATATAGACTAATTTATAATTAAATTTAAATATATATTATTTATTTTTTAAAGGTATATTATATTAATAATTTTGAATATTAGATTTATTTTTTATATATAATTATTATTATTTATTTAATTAATGTCTTAAACATTTATTCTTTTTAAAATATTTTTTTATTATACGGGGAAAAGAAAGGAGAAGGGCGAATAGTGAGATGCATCACCTTGTATATGATGATTTCATAATATTATATTAAATTCACATAAATTCTCTCCCAAATAAAAATTTTCAAAAATCCTTTTTATAAAGTCTCTAAAAATTTTAAAATGATATCCATAAAATCCGCATAATTCATTCATCCCCTAAAAAATGTCCAATGAAGTCTTGTTTTGCAAGTTTAGAGAATCAGCTCGATTAACTGGCCGGTTGGGTGGTTCCCTTGTCCGTTCGGGCTTGTTGACACCACTAGTTTGGACGAAAGGGTCATTGCACCATTATTTGCAGAGAAACCCTAACCGCTGCAAAATCTCTCTTTGTTCTGTTCCCTGAACTTCCCCTTTGGGCTTTGGCCGTTATGGGTAGCAAAAAGCTCCAAACCGAGCCACAAGTCCTCAACACCAACGAGAATGGTGACACAAAACTCCAGAAAAAGCAAAAACGAAAGCTTGAAAAAGCTGAAGCTGAAATCGTTACGGAATCAAAGAAAGATCTGAAGAAGAAGAAAAAGAAAGAGAAACAGGAAGAAGAGGCTGAAACACTGAACGGTTCGAATGAAATGCCGGCAAAAAAGAAGAAAAAGATCAAAGAAGTGGGAGAAAAGGAGATTTTGAATGATGGGTCTGTTGAAAAATCAAAGAATGAGAAGAAAAAAGACACAGAGGAAGAAGGTATAGAGAGTTCGAATACCAATGATAGTGTAGAGAAAACAATTGAGGAGGTTAGAGAAAGCAGCGTTGTAGTGGTATCAGGGAATAATGCGAATGATTCGAAATATAAGTCATTGAATTCGTTCGCAGAATCGGGGCTTCCAAGTGAGGTCTTGGAATGCTGCAAGAACTTTGATAAGCCATCCCCAATTCAATCCCAATCCTGGCCTTTTCTGTTGGACGGTCGTGATTTTATTGGAATTGCTAAGACTGGCTCCGGTAATCCCTTTTTTTTTGTTCTTTTCTTATCCCTTGAATACGGAATTTTGTGCAATACTGGAATTTGCTGTGCACGCTTGTTTTGAAAGCCTATTGTTTGCATGAATAGGCAAAACCCTGGCTTTTGGGATTCCTGCAACCATGCACGTTTTAGGCAAGAGAAAGAGCAAAATCTCTAAGAAAGTGAATCCACTATGTCTTGTCCTTTCGCCTACAAGGGAGCTAGCTCAACAAGTATGTATTTCTGCTGATTATAAATAAGTTTTCTTTAGGCTAAGTTCTCTTCCGACTCCTCCTGACTTCACTAATTTCTTGTTAGATATAGAACTTGTTTGTGACGTGAGAAGGACTGCTTACATAATAAGAAATGTAGCACTTGCTTTCTTTTGCAATCGTGATGACATCCATGAATGTTAGCCTATGTTCATCATGATGACAATTGACGTGTAATTATATATATTATTTGTTCCCAATAAGGTTTCTCAAATAGAATATGATATAAACCTTAACCATTGATACAATTAAATGATGATGTTGTATAATGGTGATAGATATCGGATGTTCTTTGTGATGCTGGGAAGCCTAGTGGGGTGCAATCAGTTTGTATATATGGAGGAACTTCTAAAGGACCTCAGATATCTGCTCTGAAATCTGGTGTTGTAAGTTTGCCATAATCTTGATTGTGAAAATATATTAACTGCAAATTGTATGTGTCTATGGTTCATAATCCTTGTTACTTTACATGATGATTTTTCTGAACTCCTTATCTAGAAAGTTCATGTTAATTGTAATCTTTTGCTTTAAAGTTGAGTGATCTGTCTTCAATCTTCATGTTGTTTCTTTATATTTGGTGCACGTTATCAGTTCTCAAATGCAATATGATTTATAACTTTCAGGGTTAGTACAAATATAATTCCTGAACTACTTCTACCTGTCCTTTGGATTAACTAATATTTTTCTCTTTCACCTAGTTGTTTCACAATTGAATAATTTTCGGTTTAAGATAAAAAAAATGCATTCTACCTTAATTTTTAAAAATAATTGAGTGTGTTAAAGATCGTAATGTTAAACCTGCTCATCTCTTAAAAGAAAAAAAAAAAGAATCCAATATCTAAATTATTATTTTCATGGCACCTGTGATCTGATTTTTTCTGGTGCAAGAATGTGTTACCTCATTTTGTTTTCAAACTCTGTTCTATCTTTTGTAATCCTTCCATCTAGGATTTAGTGACCTTGTTTCCTTTTCTGGTTGTCCAAAACTGATGTCCTCTTTTCTTAAAACTGCACAATGTCTTTGCAAAAGTATCCTAAATACAATGTGCTCATTCTTTATCATGTATCATAGTGGGGTACTACTAAGTCGTAGCATTTTAGTCAAGTCAATAATAAAATTAGTATTCACGATTGATTAGTCAGGTAATTATAATAATTTAATTTGATGGTTTGCATATTTCCAACCAACTCGAGTCTGGATTTGCTTGAAGATATGTGCACCTGTAAGACTGTAACTCGAGTATTCCTCTTTCTCTGTCTCAGGACATTGTTATTGGAACACCCGGCCGTTTAAGGGACTTGATTGAAATGGGAGTGTGCCATCTGAAGGAGGTGTCTTTTGTCGTAAGTACAAATGTTCTCTTGTTATTTTCATGATAATTGTTTTTCATCTTGATATCAATCATGATATAGAATTTTGTTACATTACCTTTCCAAATTCCAAAACATGATCTTCATTTTCTTACCCTATTATGTATTTCATCCATTTTCAATTCTCTTGATGATAATGAGGTCATCTTGTTTTGCTTGTATCAATGTTGACCTATATACCCTTTCAATATGAGATGTTGATGAAATGAGATATCTGTATGATGTTTAGTTATGTTGAACAGATGTTTTTAATTATGATTTTTTTCTTTAGGTCCTAGATGAAGCTGATCGAATGCTTGACATGGGATTTGAACCTGAGGTTCGCGCAATACTTAGTCAAACAAACAAAGGTATGATATAGAACATTGAAAATATATGTTCCTGAATGAGAATAATGTCAAATTTTATTGCTATACATAGCTTTCTAGTTTCCGAAGGTCTCAACTGGCCTTCAGACATTTCACGTCTACACACACAAACACAAAATCTCTGTTTTGTGATAGTATAATCTTATTGGTTTCTATAAGATGTTGGCTATGTTTATTTTGCTCGAAAATTTGCGCTGAATTTCCTATATTGAATTTCTTGTTAGTATAACAATTGTATAAGGTAAATGTCCCTAGCCCTACTGTTGCTACTCAGTATTAAAACTAATTGTAGTATTAAGTGCACCAAATGTTTAGCTATTTGCTAGTTGGCTATACCCGTTTTGCTTGAGTATTTGCATTGACATTTTGTTTTAAGTTTCTTATTGGCATGGCCATTGGTTAATGTAAATGTCCCTAGCTTTTCATTGTTGCTACTTAGCCCCTGTTTGGTATACATTCTTTCAAAATACATTATTTCAAAACTCATTTTCAACCACGCATTTTTCAATAAAATAATATTTTTCATCACATCAATAATTTTTCCTTACTTTTTAATCACGTATTTCCCATCATATCACTATTCAAAATAAATTCTTTCCTCAATAATATCTATCAAACACACCCTTATGATATGACTCATTATATCACTAAGTGTAACTAATTTTTGGATGTGTAATTCAAATGTCGCTTATGATGCAGCTCGTCAGATGGTAATGTTCAGTGCAACGTGGCCTCCAGCTGTCCATCAATTAGCCCAAGAATTCATGGATCCCTACCCTGTTAAGGTGTGTCTAGGGGAGTACCTTGACCTACTGCCTTCTTCCACTATTCTCATTTGTAAATTGTAAATGAATATGTTTCAGGTGGTTGTTGGTTCAGAGGATTTAGCTGCCAACCATGATGTCATGCAAATAGTGGAGGTATAGCTGGTCGTTAAATTTATGCAAGACTAGAATCAATTTTTGTTGTCTCAATATAAATGGTTATTAATATTCATTGATTAGAAAGCGTCTACCTTCCTTAAAATTTTAGGTCTTGGATGACCGAGCGCGTGATGAACGATTGCAGTGCTTGTTAGAAAAATATCATAAGTCCAGAAGGTATACGTTGCTGATATATTATAAACCTTATTTCTTATCTTTAGGAAGTGTTTAGTTGACCTAGTTGCCGGGTTTACTGAGTGCTAGTATACTGCCTGCCACTTGCTTCGTACTTTGGCAAGTGAGATGCAAGGCTTAAAATGGTTCAAGCCTTATTTAAGTTTTCGGGTGAAACCTTACTATTTTGCAAACCAAGGACATGCCATCTTGAAATGAGAACATTCACAGGTTTTTCTACAAAAGTATTTGAAAAACATGCAAACAACAAAACATGGTGGATCCGCTCTTCATATAGTGAACCATAAGCCTTTTATTCACAATAAAGAATTGTAAGCACAATTTTAAGCAGTTTTTTCTATCTTGAGCAGAAGACAAGCATTAATATATCCAGTTCAGTATAATGTAATTTTTGTTAGAAATCAATTAATAGTTGTAGGTTTGAGCTGAACTAACCCTGTTTTAAAGTTCCCAAACAGATCCTAATACTCGCTTTGAATCCAAACTCTTTTTGGGTTTAGTTGTGGTAATCTCCTGCGTAAGAGATTCTTTGATCCGGACCAGGTGTTATAAAGAGATATCCCAAAGAACATTGACATAATGTTACAATGCATGCCTTAGGAAGCCGCTGTTCTAATGATTTCTTTCCCAAAGGGAGAAAATGGTCTGCTTGGGTAGCCTAGGATTCAAACTAAGGAACTAGGCTATTGCAGCAAATAATTTCCTTGTTATGTTACTTAAAACAAAGAAAACATCCTCCAAACCTGTGCGTTCATTTTTTATTGCGAGTGGCTTTATTCTCGATTTACGAGAATTTTATGAATTAATTGTTTCTCTCCCACAGGGCACCATAACGCGACATTGAAATGATATTATCACTTGGGTGGAATCATTTTAGTCCCTTTCTTTGTCCATGCTTGTTGTCAAGAATTATCTCGTGAGTCTTCTTGAGAATATTTTCATTTTCTGCTTATATGGGGTTTTCAACTTTGGGCAGGAATAGAGTATTGGTTTTTGTTTTATACAAAAAGGAAGCATCTCGGGTTGAGAGTATGCTTCAGAGAAGGTAATGTCACATAAATTTTTATATGTTATAGCAATTTTGCTGTACAGTTAGTAATTACATATTGAAAATATGGCCATCAATTGAATTTTTATAGCTTTTAAAGCCTTGTAATTTTTTATTTTATTTTTATTTTTTGTTCCTAGGGGTTGGAAAGTTGCATCTATAAGTGGTGACAAAGCACAACATGCACGTACAAAGGCACTGTCTCTGTTTAAGGAGGGAACCTGTCCTCTAATGGTATGCAATTCTATGGAAAAATGATATTTAATTATTTTGCTGTATATGGGCTAAATCTATCATATTTTGGTAATTAAGACTATTCCAGTAGTAATATGTGACTGAGTTGATGCTAAACATTTTGCCATCTTTTGCTTTGTAGATGACTGCTATTGTTTTTCCTATAGCTATCAAACAGCTGCGATTAAATCCTTTTAAATGTGATAGTTTTTCACTTGATGTGCTAACATTGGTAGTGACAAGTTCAATATTTTTGGAGCTAATCTTTGTGCTTTTACTTTTTCTGAAATATCAATCGAGACCATTATGCTTCTACATTCTTGTTGCGGATTGAAATTTACAGTTAAAAAAGGTTTAGGTAGCAAGACCCTAAGTTTTGTGTGTGTAATGAGAAGTGACTTTTGATAAACGTTCTCATCTTGGTTCTTGTAAAAATGACATAAATCGTATGATTGTTCTTATAATCTGATTAATCTTTGGCATGGTTGGTTATGATAGCAAGTCGAGCTTTCTATAATAATGATTGTGTTTCTGCAGATAGCCACTGATGTGGCTGCTCGAGGATTGGATATTCCTGATGTTGAAGTAGTAATAAATTATAGTTTTCCACTCGCGACAGAGGATTATGTCCATAGAATTGGTAGGACTGGACGAGCTGGTAAGAAGGGGGTGGCTCACACTTTCTTCACTAAGGACAACAAGGTATATTTTTATATCTTCAGTAAATATTAGTTTGATATTATGCATTGATACAAGCACTAAATTCTCATAGGGACTTGCTGGAGAGTTGATAAATGTTCTCAAGGAAGCTCAGCAGGTTGTACCTGAAGCCCTACTAAAATTTGGGACTCACGTAAAGAAAAAGGTAAGAATATCTTTTTATTTATTTCCTCGAGGAATAGTATATAATAACTAGGTGCTTTGAGAAATATAAGGTTAGCTAGAATCTGATCATCAGAGGAGCTAAGAAAGCTCCCAGCATTGTCCTATTAGAAGGTCCTCTCGCCAACTGTAGAGTGCTTGCAATGTTATTTCATTTTTTAGAATCTTCGTTGGATGTGCCAATATAATATCTGACATTGCACTAATGCCTAAGTACATGCTTTCTCTAGCCAGAAATCAACATTTGGCTGAAAGACTGGACCTTAATATGTAATGGAAACTGGAAAGAAGAAATATATATTTATCTGATGAGAAAGTATCCTGAAAGAAGAAATGGAAAATATTTTCAATATAATTGCTTTCTAATCTCTTTGAATAGCTGCCACTGATATATCTGTAAAGCGTGAACTGTGGGTCTGTTTTAGGGATACAACTTTTTGTGCTGTTCGATTTTATTTTAGTTTTAACTCGTAAGGCATTGGCAAAAGTTCAAGAGGTTGAACTGGGTTTTGTGAAGTATAAGATTAATGAATGTCCAGGTCCATATTGTTGAGGCAAACGGACTACAAATTTATCATAAAATCAGCAAGGACTTCTATCGTGTGTGGGTTTCAATATTGTTGTACTCGCTATTCATTCATCTCAGATACATCCTCTGATTTTGCATGCGATTTCTGTATTAATGACTTGGTTTGATCTATTTCTGGTCATGTGTTATTCACTGACAACTTACTTCCATGCAGGAATCCAAGTTGTACGGTGCTCATTTCAGAGAAATCGATTCAAATGCTCCCAAGGCTACAAAAATAAAGTTCGACTGTTCAGACAATGAAGATTGATTCAAGGGGTCATGCGAAAACGTTTTTGGATAATTTGATTCGCTCCAACATCACAAAAAATGTGAAAGCGTGTGGTGCCAGAACGATAAGAAGCCTAGTATAGTTTACATTCTTTCATATTTAGTAAGTTATTTAAAGGACAAATTTCAAATATTTTGTTTGTTTTTTCCCTTGTTTTGTCGTCCTATAATTCATGTGCCCAGATTCTCAGCTTGTTTCATTATGGGATATGAATTATGATTAATTGTGGGAATCACTTATGTGCCGTTCTCTTTGTCATTTTCAACCCGTTTTCTGTTTTCGATTTTTCAAAACGATTAAAACGCGTTCTCTTACTTATTTTCGAAAACGAATTTTCCAAAACACAAAAAATATTTGTGAAGAAAACACAAAACGACCTTTTGGCCGTTTTGGGCGTTTTCTTCACAAAGACACTGAAATTAGAAAACACGGGAAACAGGGTCGTTTCCCCCAAAACCTCCTCCCTCATTTCTGCCAAGCCAGCCACACCGACAGCCACATTCCCACCCTCCAAACTCCGGCCAACCTCCTCCAAAACGGCCGGATTTATATACCATTGTGAAGCCCCCAATCCCCTCTTCAATCACCACACAAAAAACAATCCAATCAGAGACCAAAATCGATCAAAAATACCCTCAAAAACTGATTCGGCACAAACTGATTCTGCCGGAATCTCGACCTCCGGCAACACCCAAGGTCGCGCACCACCAC
>CAIGRF010169580.1:1600-13496 GCA_903798235.1 Fraxinus ornus
TAAGGGTTTTTTCATTATTATTCTTGCTAGCACAAGAAAAGAAACCCTAGCCACCATTCTTGTTCTCTGTGTGGATCACCATTGGAGGCTGGACAATTGGACAACTTGGATTGCAGATCGTGATCATTGGAGTTCGTGAATCAGCAAAAGAGTTTGCAGAATTCATCAAATATATTATTTCTATCACAATTTCTATCTAAACATAAAGCAGATCTTGTTTGGGAATCGAAATTTGCTTTACTTCCGCTGCGCACGATTAAGTAGGTTCCCAACATGAGTCTCAAAGTCATTGCGGCATTGTTCGAAAATACTGTTTTGTATGTTTTTGGTAGGGCCTTCCGGTGGAGCCTTTGGAGACTCTAGGAAAGATGACATCGGAGAATGAACGACTACATATTGGATTAGGTCTGAAACTTCAACAACAGAAGCAAAAGAGGGAAATGTATATGGTGGTCCGGAGATAGTGAGCTAGTTGTTGTTGGTGGTTGTCAGTTCCTGTGTATGTATGTGTTATGGTGTATTTGTGTAACTGTTAAAAAAGAAAGTATTTGTGGAATAAAAAATAGTATTAGTCTGGAATTTTAAAAAAAGTTGTAGATGCCAGGTGTAAATTTCACTAAAATTATTGTTTGGTTTTGTTTAGAAATTATAATGAGATTATAGTTTTATCACTTAGCCTCCATTTAGGACAAATTTATAAATTCAATCAAAACCAAACATTATTTTCAATTAGGTATTCATAACTATTACTCAGCCCCTATTTGGGCTACAAATTAAGATGTTGTCCGGGCGCGATTGTTAGTTTTTGAGAATTGATTTTTACTTCAAATCATCATGGCCCACCATTAAAAATTGGTCCATTTTCATGCTTTTGAATATAAAATATTGTCTATTTTACCCTCGTTTCTGCTAACGTGTACATTTGTTTTATAAGAATGATGTGTAACACTCTTTTGCATGTGTGTGTGTGTGTGTGTGAGAGAGAGAGAGAGAGAGAGAGAGAGGGGTTGGGGAAGGAAGAAAATGATTAAGTAGTTAGGGAACTCACACAGTCGAGAGGGGTTCGTTGGGCATATATACACACAAATAAATTTTACGAACATACTATATGACATGTTTTACACCTATCGGAGAGAAAAATGGATCCATACTTGTGGACGAGTGATGAACAACAAGTGAAGTTTTGTATTTCAAACGGTGTACAGACCAATGTATTAGAGAATGTGTGGTTTAAAAATAAAGAAAAATTTAGAGTTCACGTGTAATATTATTTTATTGAAAAACGTGTAGTTAAAAATAAGAAAAAAAAAATATTATTACAAAAATAGAGCTCAAACATGGGCTTATTATTATATACTCATTTCGTGAATCCTCCTATTTCTCTTTTTAATTCATTTAGTCCCTGTTTGTCAATCATTATTTTCAAACTTATTTTTTTAAATATTCATTTCAACTACATATTCACACAATAAAATATTTTGCAAGTAAAGGCAAAAAAATCTCATACTATAATGACACATTCTCATAAAAATCAATAGTTAAAACTTTATTTTCTTTAAATAATGATTGTCAAGCAAACACTTATAAATATGCTAAGTGTGTGTCTGTTCCTGATTTTAGCTGAATTAAAATTAGAAAACCGAACGTTAGTGGGGCCCGAGTGAGAGTGGAAGTCAATTACAGTAGCCTCAGCGGTTACATTTGTGATGAAAATTCAGATTAAAAGCTTTACTAGACATGCCCTTAATGTAGGCTTAGAATAAATTATTAACTAATCAATTAATTGAAACCACTGATGGCCAGCTAGGGTTGAACTCGATCGAGTTGTAGTCCAACCGACCATTGGACTTTGGTAATTATCCATCCGAAAAGAAAACTCGTAAGGTTCAAAATTGGATCGATTTGGTTGATTTCAAAGCATTTTTCATCTTTAAATCCTTATTCTTTTTTCAAAAAATTGATCATTAAATTCAAAGCTTCGACTCAAGAAAATCCTTGCTCAAAAATCGGACCGGTGACCTGTCATCCCGATTCGAATCGATTTGACGATTATTTAGCCTAGTCGTTGTTCTACTTTGACAAATCTCGATAAGTCCCGCTAATAAGCCAAAGTCAGCCCAATTGTTACCCACCTGTCGCCTCATAAATGTCCAAAAATCCCTAAATTTCATACAAAGATGTACGCCCTAAGCCAACATTGACTAGGTCCTCTCTCCACTTCCCTTGTCTGACGCAAATTGCTCTCACACTCACTGACACTCTTTACGCCTTCATGGCAACGGAGCTACAGCCGCCGGAAGGCTCAATCTCGATTGGCCCACCGACCACCACTGCCCAATCCCCTGACCCACTTCCAATTGATCACTCCAACCCCAAACCAGGCCCCTCCGCCACCAACAACCCGGGTCCAAGCCTTGCCCCTAAACGACAGCGCCGGCCCAGTGTCCGGTTGGGAGAGATCGGTGGCGACCCAACTTACGACCACCACAACCGCCGCCCTAACAAATCCTGGCGCTTCCACAAAGACCCTTCTTTCGCCGCCAAGGCATCCAGGACCCGTCCCCTCACAAACCTGGTTAACGGCGGTAAGTCGAATTACCAAGATACCCTCGAACCCACCGAGAATTACACAGTTGCTATGGAGTTCACCCAGCGGAAGCCCAAGAATAAGAAGGCTGCCAAGCGGGTCCGGACCAATTGGAATAAATTTGAATCCGTGGTTCATAACGGAGGTGTTGGTGATGGTGGAGAAGGAATAGTTGATAGCGGGAACAATTTTGATGAAGAACAGAACAATAATAATGCTGAATTTCAGGATTTTGAGCCAGAGGTCTCGGAGATTCCCCTGTTAAAAGAGCAGAGCCCTGTCAATTCTGTTGAGAATATGGGGCTGCAGTATTGGGATCAACAGAGGAGGGGAACTAGGGTCCGGGTTTCGGAGAGTAATGGAATTATTCATGATGAGATTAATTCGCAGGAACAGCGTAGTGGACGGAATGTTGCAGTGAGGGAATGGTTACTTGGGTTGGGATTGGGCAGATATGCCCCAGTTTTTGAGATACACGAGGTCGACGATGAAGTGTTACCGATATTAACACTTGAGGATCTAAAGGACATGGGAATCAATGCTGTTGGCTCACGGAGGAAAATGTACTCTGCAATTCTCAAGCTGCGGAAAGGGTTTTCGTGAGTTCTATGTTGTATGAATTGGTTTAGAATTTTTGTTTTATGGTTTTTTCTTTTAATTTTGCTAACCCAAATACTGGTAGTATAATTTTGTTAAGGTAACTTATTTTTGGAGTTATTATTGTTTATGTTGCTCTAATGAGTTATTAGTTGTTGTGGTGTATAACTGTTAAATGGATAAAGGAAGATAGCAAGGAAAGACATCAAGACTTGGTTAGATTGCCTGGTTAGGCCTTTTTATGAAAGGAAGCATCTTAATTACATTTAGATATCATTGAAGCTAATGAACCAATAAAAAGTACTACTTTAAAAGTAAGTAGCACTAAAACTAATAAAATTCCAACTTTAAAGGTACTTAGCACTGTATTAGTAAATCCATGCTCCGACTTACACATAACTTGGAATATTTTATATCTTTTGTGATGATATGTTTCCTTCTTAAAACACCTAATGAACTTGGGATGTGCTCTCGAGTTCTTGACGAAACAATAATGATGAAGTTCAAGGCAATCAGTTTATCTATTCATTCGCATCTACAATTCAGATTGTGTGAGTTTCTTGTGCAAATGAAATGAGAAATTATTTAAATGGAAGTGTCTTACTTTTCATGCAATGCCAATTTGTTTGTGTGCATAACATTAAGTCCTTTGTGCAATTCATGTGAGGAAATTATTGATGGTAGTATTTACATTTAACATTCTTGACAACACAGTAAATGCTGTATGATTTATGTGCATATTTTCATACTTTATGGACGCTTTTTTTTCAGTCCATTTTTTGTCACACATCTGGCCCTAGGCATGATGAAATGCACAATGCATTCCAACTATAGTTTTACCTGTAAAAAGAAATATAGTAACACCACTTTCGTTAGGATGATTTTTAAAGAAAATATGTAGAATTATACTTTAGGCAAGTGTTGTATGATTTGAAAATACTTGGTTTAAGAAGATTAAGAAATGTGAACATCAGTTGAGAGGCTATTGTTAGCTGGATTGTTATTGATGTTTAGTTTCCTATGGAAAATATTGTAAGTTGTTAGTTCTGAATCACATTTTATAATTGGTTTGTTAAGGCCAATTAGAGATAAAACCTAGACTTTTTGTTTTGGATGTATCATTCTTTACTTCCACTCCCATTCTTTCCGATGCAGCACAGTTGTGTTGGTAAGTTGAAGGAACTTTTAGGGCCTTTAAGAGGTTTCCATGATAAACAAAATGTTATGGGGATTTGTTGAAATGATTGAAGTATCATCAAGAGATTGAATTATAGAATACATTTTGATTCTTTGTTGTATACTACCATTTCTTTTAAATGATTTTAAGAGGTCAGATTGTGTATGAAAATTATTTCTTTTCCAACATATGAAGTTATATTATTCTTTTATATATACGGTACAATTTTACTGATCAAACTCCAATAAGGTATGCGACCTAGATATGCAGGGCTAGAAGAACCGAATAGTTCTTCCACCAACTAATAAGTACTCCATTTGCAATTGGATGGGTGATTTAGATCTGCATAGAGTTTGGGTTATCACGTGAGTAGGCATTTCATTTTTGGTCACTCAAGTTTCAGTAAAATTTTATCGTTGTCATTCTAACTTTGATTTGTTGCAATGAGGTCATTCATCTTCAATTTTGTTACCCAATAGCTAACTCCTGGTTCTGTTGCTAAAATTACCTTTTAGTGTCCTATGTGTTTGTTTTTTGTGACTGTAAAGCATGTGTCATTTAACTGCAGTGGAATGTTGATGAGGAACTTTCTAAAAAATGAAAAGAAACAGAAAAATCTGAACTCATCCCTCTTCCTCACCCTAACTCGCACCTCACCACCACCCGTTAATCTTCTCAAATCAACCCTCACATACCACCCCATCCCACACCCTTTCCTAAAACCAGATTGTTTATTGCAATGAATCTTTCAGGACCAAGCACTTTATGCTGCAGAGGCAGATAAGCTCTTCTACTGGACTAAAAGTCAAACTGGATTTTCTTTTACTAGTGCCATGGAGATGTACGCAGAAAATACTTTGGTTTACTTGTTTCCGCTTTTAGTGGTGTGCTTTAATCACCCTGCCCCCGTCACAACTAGTTCATCTTCTCCAACCAAATCTATTGCCCTTGGCATTAGTGCCCTTCATTGTGTTATGAAATTTCAAAGACCACGTGACTTCTCTGATATTGTAGTGATGACTTTGATTTCCTTCAACCAAATACCGGATATTCAGATTGGGCAAGGGATGAGCAACTTGATTATTGGTTACAGAAAAACTGGTGAGAGTGGGGTAAGGGATGACGAGGTATATTTGTTTTCCTTTCTCTAAAAAGTGCTTGTGTATTTCAAAACAAGAACCTGCCACGTTTGTTTAAACATCAGTTAAATATCGGCTACATAGGAAACTAACAGTAATTTTAGTAATGGAGGTAGATGGAATGATCTATTGTATAACAAAATTAAACATGAGTGACCTTATTGCAAGGAATTGAAGTTTAAGTGACGTCGATGAGATTTTTCTGAAAGTTGAGTAACCAAAAATGTTATTTACCCTTCTATTTTACCAAAACAATAGTTAAAAGGAATCCTCGTTTAGTCATATCATATATTTAAATAGGGGCATCTTTAGAAAGTGAGTAATTGTTTTTGGAAAGGAGACAGTATTTGTGGATGTCTTAAAAATGAGATAGAAGCATTTAATGATGCGTGTACAATGGAAGTATTGTATTCCCAGTTTCCCACAATGTACAAACTAATTATCTTTGCACTTTCTCATGCTTTATTTTAAGAACAATATTTGGTTGAAACATTGATTATCCTAATTGCGTGCTTGTTAAATGGTCATTTCAAAGTATATTATACTTGCATTCAATTACTTTGTACTTCCAATTTGTATGTTCCAGTTTCCGCGTATGGTGATATTTAGATGCCTTAAAAGGAAAGATCCTGTAAAATCAGTTTTTTATATTCCTAACCAACCAGCTTTTAGCTATTATTGATGTGTAGAGGTGGCTTTGGCATTTCCATTTCCATTTTTCGTGAAGTTCCTATAATTTGTCGGGCAGGGCAGAAAATCATATTGGGATCAGTGTTTTAATCCCTCCTTTGGTTTCTCTGTCAATAAGGTTCTAAATCACTCTGGTTATTATGTATTAAATTTTTCTTTATTCACTGATATTGTTGCCTTCAATGTTCTTAGTTTTTGTATCAGCGCTTTCCTTGTTGTAGTTCAATTTGGCCATGGTATCAGGAGTTGCCATTGCCTTGCAAGTTGGTGTTAATTTCGCTGTAGCTTCTGGAACCTGGTACCAGATCTCCCTACATGCCTTTACCTTATGTAGCTCATAAGTGTTTCCCTGTATTTTTATTTAATTCCTTGGCATCCCCATGTATAGCTCTTTCAAATTTCCATTTATTGTGAAGGAATTGCTCTTGCTAAGGTTCTTATCTTTCATTTTGGGCATAAATTCAGTAGGTTTCTATCCAAGATAGGCAATGGCATTTTGGGGAAGTTATGCATTTTAATTTGACCATTCAAGAATCAGTGTTTTTGCAATTTCGAGCAAGCAAAAAAAAGGGTAATCAACTGAATGGAACTCCGAAATTAGCAGTTGGATTCTCTAGATTTTTTTATCTTTTGGAACTGTAATGATTTTTTAGGATTGAAATGGATCTGCAGTCTCTTTACCAAGTTAATGTTACCATACAACTTCACTGAGCACATGGCGTTTATATGCAATTTTGTGAAGGTTCAAGCTGAATGAGTACATGTACATTCTTATACATAGGTGCAACTTGCAAGTGAGTTTGAACAGTGAACTAAGTTCAAATTTGTTGTTTTACTGAAATACTACTTTCAGAAGCTCTCTTTTTAGTTAAACTGCATTCTTGCAAAAAGATTCATAGTTATTTTGTTTGAATATCTGTGTTCAGTTTAAACTTTAATGTTGTTACTTGCAGTTTTTATTTGAAATGTTGAAATTATTTGTTTTATTGTGATTCTCAGTTGGTTTTCTGGTCGATCATCAACTGTACACTTGTCATCTTTCAAATTTATTGCCTTTAGCTTCATCGGTGTTTTGTTCAAACTTCGCCGTCTGACAAAATTTTCATAGTTTACCCAAAACAGAATTGGAATTAGTTATTTCTACTTGTGCGTTTGTTTGTGTTGATCCTGTCATCTGGTGCGAGTGTTAGATGAACACAAGTTCATTCCTCATGCCGGATTTGTATATCTTCAGTAAATCTCGAAATGTAAGATTGCATGTTTTTGCAGTGAAAATTATTTATAATTTATTTATTCTCAATCTCGAGGTTATAATATATTAGAAGAAATAAGAAAAAGGAAGCAAATAAGAGAGGAATGTATTAAAGAGAGATGCAAGACTTACTATTGGGAAACAAATTTCTACTCAATCAATTAACAGCGTAGTTTATATTAGGTTTTGGTAGTACAACGTAGTTTAGATTATATGCCATAGAAACCCAATATTTTTGTAGGGATGTCAATTTGTCCCGTCAAACTTGAGCTCCATGTTGTCCTGCCTCGTTTAAGGTGTCCGGTTGGAGTTGGGGGAAAATCCCCTCCCATATCTTCCCTGATTGTCTTGTGAATAATGCTATTTATCATTATGATGATGGAACATCGGTGATACGACATTTACGTGGAATAATGAAATTGAGTAGTTCATTATGGGAGAGAGAGGATAAAGAGAAAAATTTAAGGAATAATGGGTTAGCATCATCGATGTTCCATCATCATGATGATAAATAACATTACTCGTCTTATTATTTAAAATTAAATCAAATTTGTTTAAGATCATGTCAAAACCCGAAAAATCAACTACACTAGTCCATTACCATTAATCCAATTTTCAAATTATTGACTCGCACATAGAATTGAACCATGCTACATGAACATAGGGGATGATCAAACACACCCACCTAGGGGGTTGGACATCAATTTATTCACGCTGGACCCACGTGCAATGTGAGGGTTGGTCACTCGAGGTGTCAACCATTTTCGGGTAAAGTGACTTTACTCCATAGAATTTTTAGGAAAAAATTAAAAATTAGTAACCCCCACCTTGCCCCATCCTGCCTTAAAGAGGTGGAGATTGGGGTTCACCGGGCGGGGATGGGCACTCCACCCATTGCCATCCCTAACCTCCAGCATGCATGTTATTGTGGCACTTCGACATACCATATATTCATCATCTTCAAGATCATTACAGAATTATAAGTTAATTCACCAAAAATAAATAAATAAAGAGGAACGAGAAAACAACAAACACACTATCTAAAAATAGGCAAATGGAGTGGCATTTATAAATAATACAAATGTGGGGGTCGAAAGTTAATTAAATAAATTAAGCACTCGTTCTTCCATAGTGTAGAACCATTATATGATCAGTAGTTGAGGAATCTGGAAGCAAAGTTACCATCTCCATTGGTCTCCATATGTTGTCCCTTACATGCTGCAACGTCAAGAAAGGTTGAAGCTTTTGTCTTCTACATCTTATCTCTATCTGCTACCAAAAACCCAAAATTAATATCAAAATTATAAACTAATCGATGCTTGCGTATATTTATAGTTATACCAAATCCCGCACCTAGCCACAAATAATCTCGTCTAGAAAGAAAAAGAAAAAAAAAGACCCACTTCTCTTTTCTTTTGTAGGTTATGCATCAAATAATAAGTTGCATTGCTGACTATGAATAACATTACTCTATTATTAAATGTCTACTTTACTCGTAAAATCTCTTCCCGTTTCACAGATTCCTCCCTTCAAAAGAGCATTACGAACATCCATCCACGTGTATATATTTAATTACTTATTTATTTATAAATAATTCTATCAGCAATAAACCATTAATGTCCACGATTGGAAAATGTTGGTCTTTAATTATTTTGAAGGGACCCAATTAGACTTTGATCCTAAGCCAAAATGATTGATTATAATTTAAGACTTTAATTTTTATACACTTTAAATATATACACAAAAATATGAATATAAATAATTAAAAATAAGGTAAGTTGGAAAGGAATCAAACACTATTATTTATTCTTCATGCACGTCTTATTCACGTTATTTTCTCTCCTCAAGAAACGCTAATTTTTAACATTATTCTTATACAAAATCTCCACAACATGGTAACAAGACATTTTCTTTAAGGATTTATTATAGTTTAATGTGCAACATTCCATTCGTACATTTCATTATCCATCAAACTTTTCGTTTGTTTCTTGTGAACGACATGAAATGATTCTATTCCACATTATTCATCATTGCTTTGCTTTGCTACCACGTAAAACACAAATATGTAATCTTTTTTAAATAGAATTATTTCTAGAATAAAACGTATCATCTATTGGGGTCGACTAAATTATTATACACTTGATCCTATGCAATATGATTAATTTTTTTCAAGGTGGGGTTTGAATACCAACAAAGTGCACCACTTAAAACCATTGATTACCTTTTTTATTCGCACAAAATGCGGGAGAGATTAAGGGCCTACATTGGGTGAGGTGAAACAATTGAAAGCATGAGTACAAAAAATTCAATAGGAAAATTCAGGGGAAGACAATTGTCTTTCTGCGATTGGGAGCTGCCAAAAACAATAGAAAACCCGTCGGTCACCTTAATTAAATGACAACCTTTTTTTTCCCCCTACATTGATGATTGATTGTTTTCCCTATGAGGAAAATTCAGAGGAAGACAATTGTCTTTTTGCGATTGGGAGCTGCCAAAAACAATAGAAAACCCGTCGGTCACCTTAATTAAATGACAACCTTTTTTTTTTCCCCTACATTGATGATTGATCGTTTTCCCTATGACTCTTTTAACGTCCATGTCAATTAAAGTAGGTTTTATCTCTCCTCAATTTTCTATAAATAATCATTACTTAAATATACATTGTGATGGTCAATAATCGATATCTAAGTTATGCAACAAATTAGTCATGTAAATGTACAAGATGAATCTTTCGATATGTGGGAAAGATCCTAACGGAGGTGTAGATCCTAGTTAGTTGCGTTGGCCAAAACTTTCGTAGTTAATTGGCTCTCATGGCACTGAACTTGATGTAGTGAAAGAGTAATTGAACCTTTTAGTTTTGTCTGGTTCAACTCGAATTTAAGAAATAAAAGAGTCCCATTGTTAAAAAAAAAATAAAAAAAATTGGGATTGCATTAAAGATGATACGTTCAAAGTATCAGGTAGATACGTGGTGATACAAAGGAAGAATTGTGGTGGCAATCGAGTCACTCAAAGGTAGAGCTATGATGATAGAGTTACACCGATTGAGTGATAATGAGGTGGACATCATATGGATTTGGAGTTGTGGTGAACAAGTCATGCAGAAAAGGGTCTTGTGACCAATACAAATTCCATGGCTAGTGATGAGAATACAGAAGACTGCAGTGAGAAGAAACCAAATTGCAAGGTTATGTTTGATGAATTTGATTTTGTAACTACAATTGATTGAAGAACGGTGGCATCTATAGTAAAGGGGTGTGATGATAAGTATCTAGACACACCGTGATTGAAAGTTTTGGGTCAAGGTGGAGATTGTTGAGTTTGACCCAAATTTGAAAAATAAAGAGTCCTATTGTTAAAAATAATAATAATAATTAAAATTAAAATTAAAATGGTTTGGCTATAAATAGGAAATATTGCAAGAAGAATCATTTTTCGTTAAGGAAAGGAACCGAGATGGTAGTTTCTCGAAGAATTGTATTCGAAAGAGAATCGTCCTGCAGTTAAGAAAAAGATTTTTAATGCAATAAGGAAAAGAAATTTACTATAAGAGGTCAAGGGTCTTTCATATAAATTCATAGCATTGCAATGAGAATAATCGTGCTTGGCACCAAGGTGATGTGAATTTGGATTGACAATTACGTCCATTTAAAATTGTGAGAGTTTAAAGAGAGAAAATTGTTAGAGAAACTAGGAAAACATAGCAGTACAAACTTGTGTGTTGTACGTTGATTATTCTAGTTTCATGTAGAGAGAAGTTGTGAGAATAAAGAAAATATAGTATTGTGTGGTTTCCCGACTTTCTACTTCTCATGAAGTTATTGACACTTTGTTGAATCACATTTAATTTATAATTTTATCGCTTGAAGACGACCTAGAATGTAGTTATTATCCTAGTTGACTCTTCCAGAGTAGAAAAAGATAGACATAAATTATCGCTTGAAGATTACCTAGAATGTGTTTAAGAATTTAACCTAGGTCCCCAGCAATTATATATTCTCACATATATACCTACCGTGAAAACAAAATAATTCGAAGCACGGAAACTGTTTAATTTGATAGCAAATCACCTCAAGATTTCGGACCTATTTGATGTAGATTTTTTGAAAATAAATTGTGGGAATGATTTTTTTGGAGGATGTGTGGTTTAAAATTAGAAAAAAAAATATGGATCAACATGCAACATTATTTATTAGGAGAATATATGAATAAAAATAAATTTAGAAAAATGAATTTAAAAAAAAAATGTGCAAAAGTGGAGGTTAATTTCACGATTATCTTGTTCGATTCATGTTTGTGTGTGATAGAGAAACATTATTCCTAAACGTAGTTAAATAATAAATGGACATGACACTTTCGTCGATAAAAATAATTTATTCCCAACCACTTAAAATCCAACAATTGGTTCCTTAACTAGTTACATGTCATGTGTGAAAAGTAAGATTTGGCAT
>CAIGRF010169723.1:0-13795 GCA_903798235.1 Fraxinus ornus
GTCCTTTGTGGGCTGATTTGGAGTAGAGCAACCGGTAGTTTGGGTGGTGGTTCGGTTTTGGAGATTGGGTGCGAATTGTGGTGTCGATTTGGTTTATCTGAGCTCGGTTCTTGTTGAAATTGGTGGCCCAAAATACAACAACAATAAAATGTGTCAAATAACAAAAGCCGGCCAATGAGAGGTGCAAATTATCTTAGACCACGTTCCCCAACGTAAAACAATACATCAACATATTTAAGGTGTGTTAAATAGACCGCGTGACGGAATCAAATTTTCGACCCTTTCGCTTGTGCTTTGGTTTATCAATAAATTATGTTCGAAATCTCTTGACCCCGTCCTTCCATTTGATAGTGCTTCGGCTGAAAAAAAAAAACAAAAACAAAAAACTCAATTCACTATTATATGTGAATATACTTATGTATGTGGGGTCCCTTAACAAAAAATTAACTATTCTGAGGCTTCCCTAAACATGGGACTCTCTAATTCTTTTTCTTCTCGTATTCAAGAATTTCTTCAGCCTTGCCTTTTGGCAAGGTTTTTATCTCTTTGTTTTCTTCTCTCCTTTGTTCCGACATTAATTAATTCAAACTATTATAAATTTCCTCCAAATTGTGCAGCAAAGATGGCTCCATGGAGGAATTTTCTGATGTTTTTATGTGCTTTTGATCCTTCGTAGATCATTTATTGTTGAGTGGACAGGGAAGAAAAGGAAAATAGAGAAGAAAGTAGATATTTTGATGCAAAGGTACAAGCCGGGGAAATTTCTCGGACAAGGGACTTGCAATAGTTTATCATGCGAGAAACCTTAAAACTGGCCAGAGCGCGGCTGTTAAAATCATTGATAAAGCAAAGGTGATGAAGAGTGGTTTGATAGATCAAATCAAACGTGAGATTTCTGTTATGAGGCTGGTGAAGCACCCCAATGTTGTTCAACTATACGAGGTTATGGCCGGCAAATCCAACAAGGCGGTCCTCGGATGGATGATGAGCTACTGGCGGAGTATCCTGTAGGTAGGTTAGGCTTCAAGAAGGAATGTTCGCTATTCCATGCCTATATTTCGCCATGGAATACATGCTTTTCAACAAGGCGTTGAAAGGCCAGCTCAAGGAGGACACCACCCGGAAATATTTCCAACAATTAATTGCAGCGGTGGATTTTGCCACAGCTGGGGTGTCGACCACTGTGATTTGAAGCCTGAAAATCTCCTTCTTGATGAAGCGGGGAATTTGAAGGTGTCGGATTTTGGGCTAAGTGCATTGCTGGAATCGAAAAGGTAAGATGGCCTTTTGCATACAACTTGTGGGACTCCGGCATATGTGGCGCTGGAGGTGATAAACAAGAGAGGATAGTATAGAATATAGAGAGCCAAGATGAAGAAAAGGCGGGAAAATGAATTCATTCTTCTGAAGTCTGAAAAACGTGAATTACAATGACAAACTAGCTATTTAAATAACTAAACTAACAACGTTACAGTTGGGATTAACAGAATGCTAGCTAGCAAGTGAAATATCTATTCTAATACTCCCCCTCAAGGTGGCCGGTGAATGTCAAGAACCGCCATCTTGGATAGCAAATGAAGTGAAGATGTAGAGGGCAGTGCTTTGGTAAACACATCTGCAAGTTGATGATGAGTATGAATAGGAAGAAGTTTGATAAATCCATCGGCAACTTTATCGCGGATAAAATGGCAATCGATCTCAATATGTTTCATTCGTTCATGGAAAGAAGGATTGTTTGCAATGTGTATTGCTGCCTGATTGTCAAAAAAGGGCTGATGGTCGAGATTGTTGAATGTGAAAATTAGTCAACAATTGATGAAGCCAAACAATTTCACTTGTTGTGGAGGCAAGTGCTCTATATTCAACTTCTGCAGAAAAGCGTGAGATGGTGGTCTGCTTCTTGGATTTCTAAGAGATCATAGGGTCACCCAGGAAGATGTAAAAATCAGTTACAGATTTTCTAGTGTCCAAGCAGGATCTCAATCAGCATCTGCAAAAGCTTGTAGCTGAAAATCAGAAGAAGCGGTGAAGAATAAACCTTGTCTAGTAGATGCTTTCAAATATCTCAGAAGGTGATGTGTTGCGTCCAGGTGAGATTGTCTAGGAGAAGATACAAATTGACTAAGTTTGCGGACATCAAATGTGAGGTCTGGCCGTGATATAGTGAGATAGATTAGGTGACCAATCAAGCGTTGATATGAAGAAGCATCAGTGAGAAGGTCACTGTCAAATGAGCTGAGCTTAGCTTTTGAGTCCATGGGTGAAGAAGTTGGTTTACAAGCAAGAAAACCAGCATCCTCAAGCAACTATAAGGTGTAATGACGTTGGGATAGAAATAGACAGCGAGCTAACTCCAAACCAAGAAAGTATTTTAAAACACCAAGATCCTTGAGTTTAAATTGACTATGAAGGAATCGGTTTAACTCTTCAATAAGAGTTAAATCAGAACCTACAATTATGATATCATCCACATATACCAGTAGAGCTACAAAAGAAGAACCTGCACCTTTAGTGAAAAATGAGTAATCTGACTTTGATTGTAAGAAACCATGTAGGACAAGAGCCAAGGAAAACTTAAAAAACCATTGTCGTGAAGCTTGTTTAAGACCATATATCGACTTGTGCAACCAGCAAACTAGCTTCTCCCCTTACTTCCAACCTTCATATGTACATTATAGCCCAAAGGAAGATCCATATACACTTCCTCAAACAAATCCCCATTTAAAAATGCATTATTAACATGTAGTTGAAGAGATGACAACATTTTATAGCGGCAAGAGCAAGTAACATTTTAACTATAACCAACCTTGCAATAGGAGAATATGTCTCAAGAAAATCTAGGCCTTCTTGTTGTGTGTAGCCCTGGGCTACCAAGCAAGCTTTATAACGTTCAATACTACGATCAGATTTATATTTGATTTCGTAAATCCATTTGCATCCAATTGAGTGTTTGTCCTTAGGTAGAGATTGAACATACCATGTTTGATTGGATTCCATAGCATCTAACTCATGTGCCATAGCTTATCGCCAATGTGGATATTGAACAGCTTGATGGTAGAATTGTGGTTCAAAATTGGAAGAGACACTGAGTAGATAGGTATAATGAAAATATGAGAGGGATGTATAGGAAACATAATTTTGCAGAGGATATGGAATATTAGAAGAAAGCTAGGAATGCTGTTGGAGTAAATTGCAGTGATAATCACGTAGTTAAGAAGGTGGTTTAATGATCTTGGAAGTCTTTCGAACCATGGGTTCATGTATTGTGTTATTGTCAGGCATATGGGGAATACTAGGATTATTAGGAGGATGTGGAGTAGAATCAGAACAAGGAGTTGGGAGAATGTACAAATCAGAGGCTGGTATAGGCATAACTAAATCTGGAAATGGATCTAAAATGTCATCAGGATAGGGTATGGACTGAAAAGGAAACAATGACTCATGAAAAATGACATCACGAGACACGAAGAAAACTTTTGATTGGATATTGTAGAGCTTGTACCCTTTCATGCCTGGCACATATCCAACAAATATACATGCTACTACATGAGGATGAAACTTGGTTCTAGTGGAAGGTAAAATTGAGGCATAACATAAACAGCCAAAGATCTTGAGATGGTTATAATCAACAGGGGTACCATAAAGGAGTTGGAAAGGAGATTCATCATGTAGTAAGGGTGATGGAGTTCTATTAATCAAATATGTGGCAGTAAGAACATACTTCCCCAGAATTTTAAAGGTACATGAGATTGAAAGAAAAGAGCACGAGCTACATGAAGAACGTGTTGGTGCTTTCTCTTTATTACTGAATTTTGTTTAGGTCGCTCAACACATGAAAATTGGTGTAAAACTCCATTGGAACTGAAAAATTATGTGAATTGAAGTTCAGGTGCATTATCATACCTAAACTTCTTAATGACCTTACCAAATTGTGTTTCAATAAGGGAGAAGAATTTGGGAATTATGGATTTAACATTTGATTTTTGTTTCATGAGAAATATCCATGTAAATCTAGTACAATCATCGACCAAGGTGAGGAAATAACGATAACCAGTGTGTGTTGGTTTGTGGTATGGTCCCCATGTGTTACAATGAACCAATTCGAAAGCAATTTTTGATAGGTTGTTATTTGAAACAAAAGAAAGACGTCTTTGTTTATCCAAAGGACAAATGGAGCAATTTACATCTTCATGATCATTACAATTGAATGACAGCTTGGTTCTCAGCATTTCTAATCGTTTAAACGACAAATGTCCAAGACGATTGTGCTAAATTTGTGAATACACATTATTTACATTTGAAATGGAGGAATTACAAGTAGAAACAGCAGGAATATATGAACTAGAAATGAAACAATATGCAGAATCAATGACATAAAGATCGGCCACTTTGTTACCCCTGCCAATCATCTTCAAAGTGTGTGTTTCCTGGATGATACAATAGTCTGTGAGAAATTTGGCTTGAAGAGAAGAATTTCTTCTCAGCAAAGTAACAGATAACAAGATAAAATGAAACTGTGGAACATAAAGAACATCATATAATATCAATGAAGGATTGAGTTGAATTGATCCAGAAAAACTAACTTGTATGCGAGAGTTGTTTGGAAGTGTAACAACTGAGTTTGAAATGGGAACTATATTTTTGGAATAGGGATTGATCAAAGCACACATGATTTGTAGCGCCAGAATCAACTATCCAATGTCTAGAAGAATGAAGCATATGATGATTAGAAACAGGGAATGAGATACCTTATAGGTGTGTTGATTTTACATCAGTCATTGTATTAGTTTTGGCTATGCAAGATGGGAGTTCAACATGGCCAACAGGTGCTGATATTGATTGGAATTCAAGGTTTGAACAAAATCATCTATGTTTCCTTAAATTATTATAGGATTTTGAGAGTTGGTTTGCTACTGCATTGACCGTTTGATTTGGAGGAGTGACTTTCTGTCTTGCCTTATACCCAAGAGGATAACCATGGATCTTATAACATGTGTCTATAGTGTGACCAGTAAATCTACAGTATGTATAAACTGGACAATCCTTTTTCTGATGTTTACAAGAATGTAGATTGTTATTGAATCGATTACCTTCATTTTTTTTATGTAAAAGGCCATAGGATTATTCCCAGTTGATGTTCCTGCCACATTGTTCATAGTCCTCTGATGATGTTCTTGAGAAACAAGAGCAAACACCTTGTTGATTGGGGGTATAGGATCCATAAGTAATATTTGGCTACGTGTTTGAGCAAATGAATCATGCAGCCCCATAAAAATGACATCACATACTCAGTTTGATAGTGATATGCTAGAGCTTTAATTCCTCCACATGTACACTTTCCACAGGAGCAAGATGGCCTGTAATTGTTCAATTCCTCCCAGATTGTTGTCAACTTAGTGAAATAGGCGCCTATAGTTAGCTGAGATTGAGCATAATTCATTAGATCACGCCTTAGCTGGAAGATGCGCAGGCCGTTTTTCTGCTGAAACCTCTCCTTAAGATCCTTCCAGGTTTCATAAGTAGGCACCAATATATATGATCCTTGCTGATATTTCCTTAGACACAGAATTGAGTATCCAGGAGATGACTTTATTATTATTACGAATCCAAGCATTGATCAGGTTGTCACTACCTTCATGCTTCGGAATAGATCCATCAATGAAGTATGATTTGTTCTTTACAGACAAGGCTATCGTCATACTCCTGCTCCAAGAGGCATAATTGTCACCAACTAATTACTGAGAAACCAATATAAGCCCTGGGATGTCCGAATGATGAAGGTAATAAGGACTCAATCCATCATCAATAATGGAATTACTCTATGTAGAGGCTGAGTTTTCTGAATTTTCTAGTAAAACCAGAGCATCAGTCGCCATGGAGATGATGAACAAGATATCTAAAGGAACTTAGATACAATAATCGGTGCAACTAGAACACTAGGGAAGAAGAGGAATCATGAATTTTGCTCTGATACCATATTGAATCTAGAGAGTAAAGATGAAGAAAATGCGGGAAAATGAATTCATTCCTCTGAAGTCTGAAAAACGTGAATTACAATTACAAACTAGCTATTTAAATAACTAAACTAACAATGTTATAGTTGGGATTAACAGAATGCTAGTTGGCAAGTGGAATATCTATTCTAATAAATATGATGGAGAAAAGGCTAATATGTGGTCATGTGGAGTAATTCTCTTTGTATTGCTAGCTGGTTATCTTCCTTTTCATGACAGTAGTCTCATGGAAATGTACAGGAAAATAAGCAAAAGAGAATTCAGGTGCCCAAAGTGGTTCCTTCCCGAGGTTAGGAAGCTTCTTTCAAGAATTCTTGATCCAAATCCATTGACAATAATTACAGTGGCTAAGCTCGTGGAAAGTTCTTGGTTCAAAAAATGGTTCAAGCAAATCGAAGCCCCGGATCTTGATCTCGACAAGGATGATATTCGACACAACATTTTTGATGCTATCGATTCAGATTTAAAGGGTTTCTCTTCCAAAGGAAAAGAAGAAAAGAAAAAATTTCCTAGGCCACATAGTTAAAATGCATTTGATATAATCTCTCTTTTCCCAGGATTCGATCTGTCGGGTTTTTTCGAGGAGGACGTTAAGAACAAAGCTGAGGCGTGGTTCACAACCCAAGTGCTACCTTTCCAAATTGTGTTAAAATTGGATGAGGTGGCTTCAATGGAGAGTTTCAGAGTAAATAAAAAAGATGTAGTAGTGAAATTGCAAGGTAGCAGAGGGAGAAAAGGGCAGCTGACGATAGATGCAGAAATATTCGAGGTGATGCCTGTTGACCCCGAAAAATGCAACGGCAACATGGACAGTAGATATTGGACCCACTCACTCCTACTCAAGCAAATTTAGGCGGGTTTTGACTGGAGGATCGGTAGAAATAGGAGAGCATGTGAATGCGGTAGATACTTTACAGCGCGAGACAAAAATTTCAAGCACTAGATGTAATGACCAAGATGATTGCACTAACAAAAAAATCACCTACAATGTGCAAAAAATTTAAGATTAAACTAATAAATATAGGACAAGCAAAATGATTTCTTGAGAGCCTTCTTGTATATTAGAATCAATATTCAAAAGATCCCCATTTACAATTTACAAAGACCACCTATTTATAGAGTTTTGGCCGACATGGTGATCATTTGATTAGAACAACGTGGCATCATCTCATTGACTGAAGCCTCATATCACTAAGTTTATCATACATTAAATACATTGACAATGGGTCAGTTGTCCTATACATTAAGCGGACACACCTGACATCCTTTATTACAAACGTTACATCAATCATTCATAAAAATTGCTTACAAATCTCATAAGAGACAAAATCAGTTTCAAGGACTTCGGATGAATTAAAGGCTTTGATCGGAGGGAGCCTCGTATAGATAGTCTTTCGTGTGAAGAGCTTCGGCTTCTTTTTTATTTCTTACATAGCACTTCGACATAAGAGCTCCAACCATTTAAGTAGTGTTTCGGCACAGGAGCTTCAGTCTTTGTTTGACTTCTTTGCATTTGACCAACTGGGTCTTTGTTGGCTTTTCTGTCCACGTGAATTGCCACGTGGCACTTTGACTGAAGTCTCGGTGACGAGGTTAACATCACCGTCTCTTCATGTGGTGGAGCTGAAGAAAAGTGCCGGAGACACCTTGGAATATCGGAGATTTTGTGATCAAGAATTGAGGCCTTCACTTAAGGATATAGTTTGGACTTGGCAGGGCAATAATACTAGTAGTATTGAAGAACATTTGCAGCATCAGCCTGAATACTTGATGATGGCCTCAACCTCAAAACATACTATAAGTAGGAATTGCTCATCTAGAACCAACTATACAGTTTTGTTTCTTGTTTAAATTTTTCGTTAAATTTAGCTATTTTCTTTCAACAAAATTAAGCAAAATCCTTTGTATATTGGGTAAAAAAGATTTCATCATAATTTTACGAATCTTCTTTGTTGCTGTTCTGGAATTAATTGCTACAGTTGTAGATATAATCACGATATAATGGTTGACATAATGTCAAATGACAAAACCCTTATAATATAGCTTTGATCACTGACATCGATCTTAGTATTGGGGGGTGGGGGTCCAAAGTGCAATGAAGGTCGCCAATATAGGTCAAAGGCCTACTTGAACGAACAATTCCTTGCAGAACTCATACAGATGTTGCATTGGCAATACTTGTATGGTGAATTTTTTTTATTTTTTATTTTTCTAACTGTCCAATCACATAGCGCCACATGTATTTCTGGAAAAAAAATTCTGCGAAACTATTATGCACGTGTAGCATGACTCTTCTTGAACACCCATTAGTATTTAATTCATAGTTTATCAATAAAAGGATGCCCAAATTAGCTGATTTAAGAATGGTGATTTAGTGGTCGAGTCGATTTAGTTGAAAAACATCCAATATGAAAGTAGTACCGAAGCACAATGGATCTTCTTCAGCGATCGAGACGTTCCTTTTCACCCATGAGTATGACCTTCCTCTCTCTCTCTCTCTCTCGAGCTATCAACATTCCACAATAAATTTGTTATTACACGGCTAAATCAATAATGCGTTGCGGGCTAATACCAAGAGAAAAAAAAAAAGAAGAAATCGAATTCACTATCAACCTGTAACACAATGCACAAAATAATCTTGGGCTCCTATAGAATAATTTATAGATAAAAGTAAAACTGGACATATTTATGAATAAGAAAATCAAATTCCTCAATTCAAACGTCTTGCATCCAAGAAAAGAAACTGTGGTCTGGATTATTTTTTTCTATGATGTTTCGACGATCGATAATTTTCTGCTTAGCAAAGTGATTTGATTGCTTGGAAATAGAAGTATAGTAGAGTGATTGCACCAAATTAGAGTTCAGTCTACTAGTTGCAATTATAAAGTAAATTCAATGAAATCCAATTTGATTTTAGACGAGTTAACATGAGAATCCGATTTGCAAGTTGGCATGTTGTAGTGTCCTGATTGTACCAAATTAAAGTGCAGTGACCTACGATGCAATTTAATTATCCGTGAAGGGAATGTGGCACAATGATGCCAAACAACCCCTTGAGCTGGAATTTTGATTGACCAGTTGACTGCCTTATTTTATATGGTGCCAAAACGTGTTTTTTGAGGAATGCTCAAAGTCATTTTTCACTTACCTTTTAAATAGACGCTCCTGATATCGCCAAGTGTCATCTCCAAGATCGTTGGATTGAGGACCTTTAGATGACTCATTTAAAAAGGGCTTCCTAGGGTTTGCACATTGTAATTGGCTTCATATATTTTCTCTTTTTCTGTTTTGCTGTGCCGTTCGAGTTTTTTTTTTTTTTTCTCATTCTCTTTGTAGAAATCAAAACTCTCATTTGACTCAATTCACTTAAAGTAACGACAATTGCTTTAGTTTAACGGCACAAATAAGTGTATAAAATACACTTATCAGATATGACGGAGAAAAGGCCAATATGTAGTCATGTAGAGTCATTCTCTTTGTACTGCTAGTTGGTTATCTTCCTTTTCATAACAGTAATCTCATGGAAATTTAGAGGAAATTAAGCAAAAGCGAATTCAGGTACCCACAATGGTTCCTTCCTGAGGTTAGGAAGCTTCTTTCAGGAATTCTTGATCCAAATCCATTAACAAGAATTACAGTGGCTAAGCTCATGGAAAATTCTTGGCTCAGAAAAAGGTTCAAGCAAATCGAAGGCCCGGATCTTGATCTTGACAAGGATGATATTCGACACAACATTTTTTATGCCATTGATCAAATTCAGAGGGTTGCTCTTCCAAAGGGAAAGAAGAAAAGAAAAAATTTCCTTGGCCACATAGTTTAGATGCATTTGATATAATCTCTTTTTCCTAGAATTCCATCTGTAGGGTTTTTTCGAGGAGGACGTTAAGAACAAGGCGAAGGCGTGGTTCACAACCCAAATCCCGCCTTTCCAAATTGTGTCAAAATTGGATGAGGTGGCTTCAATGGAGAGTTTCAAAGTGAAGAAAAAAGATGTAGTAGTGAAATTGCAAGATAGCATAGGGAGAAAAGGGCAGCTAACGATAGATGTAGAAATACTTGAGGTGATGCCTGTTGACCGCAAAAAATGCAATGCCAACGTGGACAATAGATGTCTGGTCCATTCACGCATACTGAAGCAACTTTCGGCACGTTTTGACTGGAAGAGCAGTAGAAATAGGAGAGCACGTGAACGAGGGAGATACTTTACAGCGCGAGACAAAAATGTTCAAGCACCACCGGTAATGACCAAGATGATTGCACTAACAAACAATCACCTAAAATGTGTAAATAATTTAAGATCAAACTAATAAATATAGAACAAGCAAAAGGATTTCTTGAGAGTACTTTTCTTAAGTGTCTTCTTGTATATTAGAATCAATATTCAAAAGATCCCCCTTTACAATTTACAAAGACATCATATTTATAGAGTTTTGGCCGACGTAGTGATCGTTGATCAGAACAACGTGGCCTCATCTCCTTGACTGAAGCCTCATATCACTAAGTCTATCATACATTAAATACATTGACAATGAATCGACTGTCCTATACATTAAGCTGACACATCTGACATCATTTATTACAAATGTTACATCAATCATTCCTAAAGATTGCTTACAAACCTCATGAGAGACAGAATTAGCTGTAGGGACTTCGGATGAATTAAGTGCTTCGACCGGAGGGAGCCTCGTATCCGTAGTCTTTCGTGTGAAGAGCTTTGTCTTCTTTTTTTATTTCTTACGTATCGCTTCGACATAAGAATTTCAGCCATTTAAGTAGTGTTTCGGCACATGAGCTTCAATCTTTGTTTGACTCATCTGCATTTGACCAACTGAGTCTTTGTTGACTTTCCCGTTCACATGGATTTCGACGTGGCACATTGACTGGAGTCTCGGTGGCGAGGCATGACAACATCGTCTCTTCATGTGGTGGAGGTGAAGAAAAGTGCCGGAGACACCTTGGAATATCGGCGACTTTGTGATCAAGAATTGAGGCCTTCACTCAAGGATGTAGTTTGGACTTGGCAGGGCAATAATACTAGTAGTACTGAAGAACATTTGCAGCATCAGCCTGAATACTTGATGATGGCCTCAACCTCAAAACATACTATAAGTAGGAATTGCTCATCTAGAACCAGCTATACAGTTCAGTTTCTTGTTTAAATTCTTCATTAATTTTAGCTATTTTCTTTCAACGAAATTAAGCAAAACCCTTTGTATATCGGGTAAAAAAGATTTCATCACAATTTTACGAATCTATTTCTTTGTTGCTGTTCTGGAATTAATTGCTACAATTGTAGATAAAATCATGATATAATGGTTGACATAATGTCAAATGACAAAACCCTTATAATATAGCTTTGACAACAAGGGCCGATTGCAAAACTCATACCTGTGTTGCGTTTGCAATATTTGTATGGTGAATTTTTTTCTAAATGTCCAATCACATAGTGTGTATTGTTCTTCAGTGGTTGAGGCACCGATCGATTGTTTTTGGCTTGAGGGCTTTGATTAGTAAAATCTCTTTACTCTTCAGTTTATTTTTGTTCGATTTACAGTTGAGCTAATAATTTGTGAATCTCCTCCTAACAATCTACGGTTAAAAAATGAGTTTGAGAAGAAAAAAAAAATGTTAATGATTGTCAAACAAGGGCTAAACTATCAAAAGCAAAGAATGCACTTTTCTCTGTAAGAAGTTAAAATTGAACACTACCAAAAATTTCTTATTGTTACAATAATTAATTTAAGCATCAAATACATGGACCCTATTACCTTTCTATGGTCGAATTCACTTATTTTACATTTTCAAGTTTGCATTGTTAATCAAAACTAGCAATATAAATTTTTAGGTAAACTCGTACCGCGATGAAACATAACACTAGATATAACCACATACCACTGTGACAATGATACGAGAAGTCCAGGACTAAGATCATTATATATGTGTACTAATATATAGGTGCACCATACATATTCACACAACTCTAGCATTCATAGCATCGTGTGCAGTATATTAATTAGAATAATGCTACTCAACGGTGATGGTGCTGCTTTGGCAGCTTCTGTGTAGGTACTTATTTTTTTTCAAACTGTCCAATAATACTATATTACGTGTCCCCCTGTTTTTAACACTGTCGTTGAGTCCGTTTGTGTAGTATGATTGTATTAATTTTTGGTGTAATAGAATTTAAAAATTAAATTTGAAATGGATGGATGGGTTATAGTCCAAATTCTAGGTGTCATTCCTTCTTGGAATATTATATTTGGATCTGGGTGGGATTAGGTGAAGCTTTTTAGCCATCTAACTTTACAAATTGATTCAAATATGATTAATTAATTGTCATAAAAGGGGGATTGAGCAGATAATCACTCGGGATTGCGGATGAGATGACTAAATACAGATTCAAATTGTGGAGCAAGTCGTCTAATAGCCTCCAAATTCACATAATAAAAAGCCAAAATTAAAAATAATTCCAATTTGTGTAGTTATTCTTTTATTATAGTTTTTATCGACTAATTGAGGACTCCATGTATTATTCATTCTCACCCTGAGTTGAGATCTGCTGGCCAACTTTACTGTTCACTCAATTAATTATTGACACATTATTTTGCGAGAGAGAAATGTATTTAACATTGTTAAATAGTTGTTAAAGTGGAAAATTAAAATTGGTGATAACACGTTTATTTAAAATGATGTGTCAATAATTAAATGGTGGATAACAAATTGAATAGCAAATCTCAACTCCCCTACCCTACCTAACAATATAAATAAATAAATTTATTAGCACGGAAAAAAGTGATTGTGAGCGAAGCGGAATTTGAGTGCGATATCGTTGTTTCTTTACCGACGATGTCCCCATCGTCAATAACCATACTTATCAAGATAATGCACACAACTTTCTTGACTAAGTCACTAAAAATAAATAAATACACAAATAATCACCATGTGATATATCAATAATGATTTGATAATAAGTTATTTCAAAATTAGTCTGCTTAATTTAGTTTATGTTTGTAACTTTACTGATTAATTCATTAATTAACCTGTCATTAGTTGGGATCTGCATTTGCTTTCCAATTTATCATCACTGCAAAGGAATGTAGAAGACATACCTTTACTGCAATAAATTTCCATTTTAGTTTAATCATGTAAATATATTTTCATTTTAGTTTAATCATGTAATTGTGTTTTAATTTTATTCTATTGGATAATTATACTTTAATTTAATTCCGATTATGTAACTCTGTCTAATTCATTCACTTAGACTAACGAAAATCGATGACATAACAGTCAATAAATTATGCACATCATTTAATTTAAGGAAATTCTACTTATTTCATGTCAGTAACTAATGATAATGTATGATAATCATTATTTATTGACTATCATGTCATTAAATTGGACAAAATTATCATATTAGTGTGTGTTTGAACCACATTATTTTGAAAGAATATATTTTGGAATTGTAGATTGATGGAGAATGTGTGATTGAATATGAAAGAAAAGTTATTGATGTGATGGAAAATATTATTTTATTAAAGAATGCGTGGTTGAAAATGAGTAGAAGAATGAAAATGAAAATTTTATTGTGTAATAAACAGAGGCTTAGATAGAATAAAAGTGCTATTATTCGGAATAACATATACTCGAACGTTATGTATGTTGTTAAAAAAATTGTTCTTTACAATATAATATCCATGCTTGGGTTCCATTTTTCTCAAAACTCATTTTCAATCATACATTTCGCTATATAATAATTTAGCACATAAATTCAAAACATTTTT
>CAIGRF010169723.1:58581-70153 GCA_903798235.1 Fraxinus ornus
AGGGGGGGAGGGGGGTGGGGTTTTTTTTTTCTTTTTTAAAACATGTGGGGCCCGCCAGGCTGTGAGAGGCCTGGCCGGCCCCTGTGAAACCCCCCACCTGTACGTGGGGGTTTTTCCTTCTAATAATGTTCTTGTATATCGGCATCTAAAATTGATTCCGAATAAAAAAGATCCTTCATCAATCATAATACTCAATCCGCAATTCCCACCAAGCTTAACAATCAATGGCAATGCAGCCTTGAGAAATGGTAGATGCATCATCTTTGCTCACAAATGGATCTATCTTCACCCAAACAAGAGAGAAAACCGACGCCAAAAGTACAGACCATAAGATAACAATGGTGGGAGTCCGGTTCTGTCGTCCCATTAGACCTTTGAGGAACGGGTAGAGATGAAATATCACCCAGAATGCGAAAAAAACTTTACCGAATAAAGGTCCCCATGCTTCATATCCCTTGTTTAGGGCATCGGAAAAACCAGCAACCACACCAACCATATTTACAATGAGAATTGATGTTGGAGGGATCAAAACTGTTGTCCATTTAATGATGTACAGTTCCCCGAACTCTCCATCGTCTGCTGCTTTGGAAGTAACTGTAAAGTTCGTGTCTAATCCAGCAAGCATTTTTAGGAAACCTTGGAATACAGCGAATAGATGGGCTGAAACGCCTCCAATAACCCAAAACTGCTCATTGCGCCACCAATCCTCAATGCTTACACCGCTCCACCTCAACTCGAGGACGCTGGTGAGAATGATGGAACAAAACAACCCAAGAAACAGTACACTCGCAAGATTTGACAGCTATATGATCATTTAGAAGTTTTGAGTTAGCTGCAAATATATACGAACTTAACAATTTGGTGAATCCAGCAAAACCAGTTGGAAGGCAAAAGAACATACCGTTGGAATAATGAATTTCCCAGTTAGAAGGCATATAGCAGGTATCAAGCAATACGCGATCAGTGGAAGAGACGTGAAAGGATAGACTATGGTGTTGATATATGCAAGCCTTTGAAGCCATTTGAGACGGCCACCACCAAATCCATACCACAGAGGACAATGTCTACTCAAGAAAATCTCGACGGAACCCAGGGCCCATCGAAGCACCTGGTGCAGCCTATCGGACAAGTTGATTGGTGCCGATCCCTTGAATGCTGGTCTTAAGGGCATGCAGTAAATTGATCTCCAACCACGGCAATGCATCTTGAACCCCGTCAAGATATCCTCCGTAACTGATCCATATATCCAGCCAATCTAAGAAAGAAAACACCAAATTTCAGGATGAGAATTATTTTTCTTCAAGAGAAACTTAACATCAATATGCACCAAAATATTCTTGTTTTTCCTATTATGTTTCCAAGGAAAGAAAAATAAGTCGTAATATTGATACAAGAAGTAACTTTCTAACCTCTTTACCCCATGAAGTCTTTTCCTCGTACCCACAGCTGATGACCTGGATTGCTTCTTTGATTAGCATTGAAGGATTGGCAGACTCGGGCAGTCCTCCGTTTTCCATTAGTGTAGACTCGATAAAAACAGCAGACAATCCAAAAGTTTTCTCAAAGCTCATCTGAGAAAGGATCAATGACCTGTCACTCTCATCATAACCTACAAACATCACCAAATAGATACATCTTAATTTTCACAAGATTTTGTATTCGATGACCAATAATCTGATTATCTTGGGGCTAGAAACTTACTTTCAATCTCCCTAAGGTTAAAGATGGCAGCGTTAAGATCTTCCCTTTTTGCATCACGGTAAACCTCTGCGAGATCTTTCTCTTTAGCAGGCTTCTTGCGTCGACAGAAACAACAACAGCCGGTGCACCACGAGCAAGATGAAGTCTTGGGTAAGTTGGGCAAAGAGGAAGGCCCATAACCATAAAGAGCTTGCCGATTGAAGACACAACCTGTCCCAACATAAACCGGTCCTTGAATGCCATCCAACCCTTTCATGTTTACCTGAAACCGGAAGATAGTCAATAAAGGGTCTAATAAAGATTCCTACTGATGCTGAAACTCAAATCTTAATCAAATTGTTACTTCTTATGTACATGGCAAATAGTAAAGTTTTGCAGGCTGCACAGAGGATGTAATGGACACATTTCAAGTTTATATTAACTTAAATAGAGAGAGGTAGAGTACATCAAAGAAAACTGTGTTGCGATTGGCATATCTGTCACTCTTATCGATTCCATCAAACCTCTGAGGAAACTGCACATAACATACATCTCGGCCCACTTGAGGATCCATCAAGAAACACATTGCCTCACGAATTGCCTTGCTGTTGTTAACATAGTGATCACAGTCAAGGTTGAGAATATAAGGTGCATTTGTGAGAACGGCAGATACTCTTACCTGCAAGAATACATGCAGCATTTACAAATTCAATAAGAATCACATAAAGGCAGCTGTTCATATATTGTGTAGATGGGTATATACCAGAGCATTTTCAGCACCAGCCTTTTTGTGATGTTGATAACCAGGTCTCTTCTCTCTTGAGACATAAACCAATCGAGGAATTTCATTTCCCTCTATGTCATGGGCACCAGTATGGCCTAAAAACACCTGAAAATGATACAACCAAAGCCATATAAATTTTAGTCTATGATGAATTAATGAATAAGTAAAACTGAATAATCAAAGCAAGAATATTGTAGTTACTAAAGTAAACCTGAATCATGCCAGGGTGGTCACGGGTGTTATTTCCAGGCCAAGGGGTTCCATCTGCCATGGTCCAGCCCTCATCTGGTGTTTTTTGGGCCTTTGCTACTAAAGCATTTATGCGCACTTTGTAATCTTCATAATCTCTCTGTAACTCGAGGAAATAAATACAGTGAGATTTCAATTTTCATATTTAAATACAATACGTTGAGTTACTAATTCATCATGGCAAAGGATCCAAATATTATTTCTAAGTGATTATGGATTCATAATTACTTTCATTGCTCTGCGTTCCTTGACAAAAGAAGGCTGTATTTTATCCTTCAAGTAATCAATTTTCTGTGAGAAGTAAAACTCGGGTGCACGTGGTTCAATATTAAACTTCTTGCTGAAAGGAACCCATTTTCTTGCAAATTCAGCAGTTTCAACAAGCGACTCAAATGTAAGCATTGCTGCGCCATCATCAGAAACATAGCACGAAACTTTATCAACAGGGTAATCCACCGAAAGGATGGAGAGAACCGTGTTTGCCGTAATCAGAGGAGGTTCTTTCAGAGGATCGACTGTACTAACAAAGAAATCCACAGCAGCAAGTTCAGTGGGTTGCCCCTCTCTTTCATACCTGATTTACCAGATAGGAAAATTAGTTCAAATAAAATTTAACATGTATCCCAAACAAGGAGCCATGTCTGTACAGTAAATCAGACTACACTGGACAGGATTAAATTAGAAAAAGAAATAAATACGTTGTCTATTATACATACGAGTGCGATCTAATACTGATACCAAACATGCTCTTAGCTTATTGATGTTTAAAAAACAATTCTCTGCTTATGCATGC
The DNA here is from genome assembly GCA_903798235.1 of Fraxinus ornus. Taxonomy (NCBI): domain Eukaryota; kingdom Viridiplantae; phylum Streptophyta; class Magnoliopsida; order Lamiales; family Oleaceae; genus Fraxinus; species Fraxinus ornus. The sequence goes on from CAIGRF010169723.1 coordinate 62,088, forward strand.
AGAGCACCAAAAACAAGTTGTAGATCAAAGATGCATACCTTGCGGATAACCTGTCAATATATGTATCCCGATTTATCGGAGACCATTTAGGGAACTGATCCAATATCCATGAAAATGCAAACCAGATCTCACAGATGACAGAAGTGAGCCACAGAGGATATGCACTATCAACGGGATGCGTTACTCGATAATGGATGAAAAGAGCAAGGATAATTAATCGCATTATGATCACAGTTCTGTATGGTGTAAGTTGAGTTTTTGGTATTGGAACTACTCTTGAAAGTGGCTGTGAAGCATCCACTGACCTGCATAAGATATTTTTACCTCATAATATATAAGTTCATAAACAATGGATCCAGGCTTCCTGTTTATTAATCACTCTTTCTGTTCATTGTTAAAGATTTCATCCTAACTCTCAGAAAACTTACTCCGGATTTTCTTCCGTCTGCTCCTCAGGTGGAATTTCAGCTTCCTTTTTATCTTTCTTTGCTGGTTTTTTCTTCTTGTTTTTCTTCTCCTTCCAACTTTCCACCCTATTCTTCCATATCGGGTTACCGGATTCATCAATATATTCTTCAAAAAATGTCAAAGAAGACCAGATGAGTAAGTGAAATTCTTCTAATAGAATAAAATACAAGAGTTTTCTGGTAATGATGATATTAATTGCTTCTTCTCACCACTGTCCACCGTAGAGACACTACTAATGTTTCTAGCATGAGTTCCATCCTGCATCACGTCAACCAAGAGAAATTCCATTAGTTTAAGAAGCATTATAATACATTATATTCTCATCGAGCACTCCAAACCTGGAAACAGAACGATGGTGTTTATATACATCCAACTGCAATTACAAAAAGGGAGAAACAAAATTTGTTGGATTCATACCACTGCAGGATTTAGGTGACTACCCATTGTCATATGATTTCCTGATTCTTCTTCTGCCACAGCCGAGTTCTCTGCCCATTCTGCGTGCAACTTGTTTTAAGTTTTCACATTACGAAAATAAGAATGAAGTCTATCCTTTTATAAAACCATTTTAATTCATTAGTCTTCCTAACTTTGAAGAATTCCTATAGACCTTTTAATCGCTTCATAGAAACCACCACGTTTTTACAGTATTATTTCACACATTCACTGCGAGTTTTGCAGGTAATTTACAATTACTTAACTAAAGCAAAACTAAACATGCATAACTCATAAGAATACAATGAAAAGAGAGTTCATAAAGTAGGAGACAAATACCAAAATACGGAGAGGCACACTGTGTGCATGACTTGCGGCCATCCCTGATTTCACTTTTAAGACACACCTTGCAAATGGGTTCATTGCACTCATGACAAGCCACAAACACTTCACCGTTGGAGTCGAATCCCACATGTTCACCACAAATTTTGCACATAGGAACCCCGGACTCCATCATCTTGACTCCAAAACCTGTTACTAAACGTAATCCTTTTCCCTTTCAGAAAACTGACAAGTTCTTGGGATTTATATGCATGAAAGGGTGATATTTTTAGTTGCTTGGAGAGTAGCAAAGGTTGTTAGAATGGCATGTGAGTTTAGGTGCTGGTGTCTTTTTCATTTTTTCTTTTCTTTTTTGTTTTTTTTTAAGTGAGAGAGATGAGAAGCAATGTCTTTTGCTTGCTTGCCGATGGAAATTTTGCTGGCATTTGAAGGCAGGCTACGGTTAGCATTGGTACATCTCAACTGACGGACTCAAAATCTGAATCAACCATCAGACACAGCGCCACCTCATCGTACATCAATATTTATATTATAGTATTCTGAAACTATAAGAATTGGAAAACTTTTTTTTTTTTTTTGGCCCACAAGACATGTTTAGATTACTAAACTCGATGTCCTCAGCAACTTAATTTACAGGTTAAAAATTGTTGGGCCCACTAAAACAAGAAAATAATAATAATAATAATTCTCTACTCAAAAAGGAGTGTGGTAATTCTTTCATCGTTCTATTTTAAGGAAACTTTTCCTCTTATTACTTATTAGTATCCTCAGGTCCCCCAGTTTGAATTAAAATGTATTTACAAACATTACAGCAATCCTTGATCAAAGCTGCACACAATGAATGAGCCATCTATACTATATTCATTTGACATAAAAACAGATTTACCCAAGAACAAGCACATGGACTAGAAGAGTACTGCATTCGAATCTCATACAGTAGAATCACCTCTACCTTCATTTACAAAAATAGGCACCTGCGAACTTAAATTTCCAAAATAAAACATAATGGCATTATAGTAGTACATTCATTACCAATATGCCCGATGGTAAGGTTGCAAGACTAACCAAGGTTGAAAATAATGTACAATCAGCTAATATACATGGGAGAGGAATGCATATTCATCTGAGAATTCATCCATGCAAAAGTAGAAGTCTCGAAAGTGTTGCCTGCCTAACTTCGTCCAGCAACCCACAAGTTTGTAAGTCCTGTACCACCCAGTAAAAACCTTCACAACCTAGGATGAATTGGCGACAACTAAGTTTAAATCTGATGAGGTTGTGCTTAGCCAATTGACCTGAGCAGGCAACAGTTCAATCACAAGAATATCAGTAACAATGAAGAGGAAATAAGAGTTAAAACAAAAGGGAAAGACATTGTAACTCGTCTTTCTCAGATTGATGTTCAAAAGATAGAAGAATGCTATGATACACACTATTCTGAGCAGTATCAAAATATTCGGACCTATCCCACGCCTTTGCCCTATTGGTCCCTAAACTATTTCCTTAAGTAGCAAGTTGGTTCCAACCTCTGTAGCTAAGACACTTCGATTAGGGTAGCGTGTCTATACCCGACATGTGTCAGACATGAGTCGATACTGACACTTTTCGGACACTCTACCGTAATCATTTTCTTTTTATATGAAATATTATATATTATTAATTCAAAATTATTAGTAAGTAACAAATAGGTACTCATGTTTAAAAGATATCAACAAAAAAATTTATAACAAGTATAAAACTAAATTTATACTATATAAATGAAGAATTTTTAAGAATTTAATCAACATGTCGGTGACGTGTCTTGTCTATACCTTTTTTTAAAAATCGCGTATCGGCTTATCCAACAAGTATCGTGTCGGACACACGTGTTCGTATCGGTGCATCATAGGTTCCAACCTTTATAAAGCTAGATTTTACATCTATACATGGGTTAGTGCCCAAAAGTTTTCAGTTAGGCATGCTTCCACGAACACCCCATGACAATTTTACGGAGATTTGAAAGCTTTCTGTTGTAGGGAAGAGGAAACTGATTAANTTTAAGAATTTAATCAACATGTCGGTGACGTGTCTTGTCTATACCTTTTTTTAAAAATCGCGTATCGGCTTATCCAACAAGTATCGTGTCGGACACACGTGTTCGTATCGGTGCATCATAGGTTCCAACCTTTATAAAGCTAGATTTTACATCTATACATGGGTTAGTGCCCAAAAGTTTTCAGTTAGGCATGCTTCCACGAACACCCCATGACAATTTTACGGAGATTTGAAAGCTTTCTGTTGTAGGGAAGAGGAAACTGATTAAACAATTATAAGATTAGGGACCAGCTTGTCCCTTTCTCAAAGTTCTGACCAACTTGCTACTCAGGAAATATCTCGAGGGCCTACGCAACAATTTAACCAAACCTCGTATTGGTTTAACACTATCATTTAAAATGATAGACTTCCCTTTCTCACCAGAAAATGAAATGCCCTAACTGAAGTATTACAATGCCAGCAATAATTTGATTCATTAACTCAAAAAACATTAGAATTAGATCACTTGTGCGCAGGATATTCCAGTAGTATGTCCACCCACTGAGTAATCCACCAGGTTCAGCTTTCTATGATTCAGAGAAAAACAAAAACAAGTGCTTTTATTCACTTCATGGCTAGCAAGAAGGTTCTTTTTCTTGTGAAAAAAAAGAAGGAAAAACTCATGTCATAAAGTGGAGCCACCTCCCTCTATAGCAGCAATTGATGAATTTCTACTAGTTGACTTTATAAAAAAAAAAAGATTAAAATGAAATTAAAAATACTAGACTTGGAATAAGAAGTTCAGACGAATAGAAGTTCAGCTTTTTTTCAACCAAAAAATAAAATAAAATGTGAAAAATTATGAAGGTCTGGGCTATCTGTTCAGTCTATCTAATCTTTTGCTCCTTGGCTCCTCTCCTCTATTCAGAAATAGTATTACCATTCTTCTTTAATTAAATTATGATTTTTTTCCCTTGAGGTATAAATCCAATCTCAAATCCTTCTCTTTAATACAAACGAATTTAATGGCAAAAATGGGTATCATATAGGAGTAACTCTTTTCAAGAAATTTGTGTAAAGAATCCGTCAAGAATTTTTATTCCTATGTACAAAATACACAGAGTCAGAAATTTATCTACAAACCGATGGAAAAGGAAAATACCCTAAAAAATAAGAAACGCCAAATGATGAATCAATAGACAGTAATCATCTAACAGCAGATGCAACAGTATGAGCCCACAATTTGAGACTATCTTTCATTTCAATTTGATTGCTGATTACAGGAACTTTCCAGTTCCTCAGTGGGGTCTGTCTTTCGTCAAAAACATCCCACGCTTCCGAAAGATAAGGCCTTGGAACTGAAAATTCGTTGGCTTTTCCTTCCCCTTCCTGCCCTTTTCCATCCATTTTCTTGCCCAGTCTTTGCAACCCGGGAATGATTTCCACCAGACTTGAATCTTTATCTTCTTCAGAGAACACAAAACCAAGATCTATAAAGCCTTTTACTTCTTCAAATTCAAGCTCCGACAAGCTCTTGCTGAGACTTCTCTTTCTTCTATTCCTCAAACCGCCACTATTCTTCAAATTCACTACTTGTGTTGCACTTGGAATTTCTTTCGGAAAATCTTGTTCTGAGAGACGTGGGGTAAAGAGGACTGAATTTGGGGACGAAGTATCAGAGTCCAAACCCATAATGGTGTTAATCAGTTGGTCACTTTTGGATCTAGTATGGATTGTTAATTGGCTTGAAATCTTAGGTTTTCTTGAATTTTCTTGATTATGCCAAACAGGGTTTGGTGAAATTGAGGAACTTGATTGTTTCTTGAGGATTTGGGAGTAGAACCAGATTGAATCAAAGAGGTTTATAACAGTCTCTGTCTCAGGCTCAGGTTCCATAAATGGGGGGTTGGCTTCAGGGGAGGAAAAACGTTAGGGTCGTGTGTAGATTTTAAGAAACTAATTTCTGGGCGTTTAAGCTTTAATTACTTATATAGATTGAATTTGTTGACTAAAGAGCCCTTCATATCACAATTTGCAAAAGGCTTCAACTTGTTATTTACACGTTCAGTACCCAGTGTTTGACGTTTCTATTGAGTATATTCTATTCGATGCTTTGGATGTACTTTGACGGAGTTTTCCTTATTTAATAAAATAGTAAAGTAAAAATGGAATACAGTAGTTTAGAGTTTGTAGGAAAAAAATATGGAATTGTAATTTTTTCTTTTTTTTTTTTCTTTTTCTTTTTCACACGACCTTAAAATTATTTTATTGAAAAAAATGGGTAATTAAAAATAAATTTAAAGAAAAATTATTTTTTTAAAAACGAAAATGAAAAAATGACCAATTCTCAATCTTCAAGTAATTAAGGTGTCCAGTCTTTACGCAAACTTTATTTGCATTCCTAACCATCACAGAAGAGTTCAATATTTCATTTCGTTAGGCCATAAATTCCAACTATAATTGATTTCGGTCGAAAAATCCGTCACCATCACGTGTCCAAAGTATTCGATGCAATGTTTCGAAGGTAAAACGTACAAAAATAGACGTAAATTTAATAAGACAAAATCAAATCTTTGAAAAGGTTTGGGGTTAAACCGTAAACAAATTCGACAAAGAATAGTCAAACAAAAGTAATTGGATTAGTTTTTGCAATGGCCAAATTTTAGCATGTGAATTTTTGTCCGAAGAATATTTTTGTCCATTTTGAAGGGTGTTATTGTATATTATTATGTATAAAAAAATTGAATTTCCACAGTCCGAACGCGCAGTTGAAAAGTCATCCGAATGCGTTTGACCATGCTTGTATATTAATAGGAAAAAATAATTTTCAATCGGTTTTACATTTTTCTTGGTTAAATTATTGGTTAACTATTAATTTATATGAACTTACGCGTGATAAGCCTTTTGTTACAGTCAAACATAGTCGATCTCATATGAACTTCCACATATCCAATGTATTTTACCAAAAAGTTTAGGTAACGTGACAAGCAAGAAATATTAGGTATAAATTTTACTATTGTAGTTGGTACATAGCTTTTACATTGACAAGGATATGTCTCCAAGCTCCAATTTCCATACTCCAAGCCAGTGGCATATCCAGGGTTCTTGGTCAATTAGGACGGTTGTTGACTGTGGACCGTCGACCGTCGACGTTCATTTTCTACTTTTCACTCAAACAAAGAAAAGGAGCGCTGGATGCAATTTCTAGATGCTTGTGCATAATACCCAAAAGACAAATTTAGCCATCTTTCTTACATGAATAACGTATGAGGCATACTACAGAGTGCAACTAAGCCAAGTGCATTTTGGTTTATGAAAGAATATAACAAGAAACCACGGGTAAAATCCAGATTGTTTTTTACAGCTCCAAAGGTATCAAGTTTTGAGAAGTGATTCAGGTACAGGGGCCTGACTTACAGGCCCCTACCCGACCACACATATTTGGAGGGGGTGGGGCCAATTTTTTTTTTTATTAAATGGTGGGGCCTCGGCACAGTGAGGGGCCTGTAAGGCCCCTGGCAGAAGAGCTCCTGTACTTGGAGCATTAGTCATCAAGTTTTAGAAGATGTCATCGGATAAAAATGAAATCTTCAAGCAGATAAGAGCCCATTCAATCACATAATTCAACACTATCTATTAGTCTACCACCATAATTTGAATAGAAATTAACAATTGCAATAGAACAACAAAAAAGACTCAAAATTTAGCCCAAAAGGTTAAAATCATTTAAAGTCTCATTCAATAATTAAAATTCATACAAGCACAAAAACAACAATATTCCAACAGAAAAATTTCATAAACCAAACATACACACATAGACATCAAACCATCGTCAGTGCTAAGTCATAAAAACCTTGTATAAACACAAGTAAATTAGCTCCACTACTATGAGATATTATCATACGCCTACATATAAATTTACACTCATAAGTCATAAATCATAGTACATAATACATAATAAATCATAATTCATAACTCATACTTTAACCGTTATAACTTAAATGAAAAATTATAAATGATAAATAAAAAGAATAAACTAAAGTCTAAAAGAATAAAAACCACAAAAAGAAAAAGAAGAAAGGCAGGTGACTCACGAAGTCAATAGCACAACGAAGATGCAATGGGTCAGTGACGGAGACCGGAGAGGCTCGACGACGACAGCCGACAACCGACAACCGACAATAGATCGCAAGGGCATGAAGGAGGGTAGGAGTGAGATGGGGTTTGGAATTGCGATTTGTTATTTCATTTTGCAATGGAATTAATTGTTACAATTAAACAATAGATACCCATTAAACGCAGTAGTTGCATCTAGTGGATTGGGCCAACTTTTTAAAAAAAAAGAACAAAGGGCTCAACACACTTACCTGTCATCTTCCAAATTTCTCTATGCGCGGTGCATGAACTTCAATCTTCAAGTTTTTCCTTCGTTCCGTCAGCAATTGTAAATTTCGATGGAGCCTGCACGAGCGGCCGCACCCCTTCGTCCGGTGCTGGTTCCGCTACTGCTCCAAGCTCATATAAATACTAGGTGTATGCAAAGAACAAAGTTGAGGGAGATGGGGCCATTGGAATTTAAATTTTTGAAAATAAGAAATAAATAATAATTAAATATATTTTCAAGTTTTTCCAAACAAGTTATTTTCCTATTGGGTCCACATCGAAACGTCAAAAATCAAATTCTTAAACACCAAATTGCAATGACAGAGTTTCACGGATCGCAGGTTTGGCTCCTGAGATTCAATGCCTCAAGACCGCCCTCCCCTCATTATTTGGTCGCCAAGCCCGAACAACTGACATACATGTAT
>CAIGRF010169807.1:5797-16722 GCA_903798235.1 Fraxinus ornus
AAATGAGCTATTTTCTTTTTTTAAAAATAGCACTTTCTGATTTCTTTTTATACAATTGAAAAATCAAATTTTAAATAAGGCGCATGCCTCATGCTCCATGAAACGCACGCCTTGAGGCGTGCGCCTCAGATTTAGAGGCGTAAACCTTATATTTTTAGCCTCAAAAATACCGCCTCGAAGCATACTACATGCGCCTCACGGTAAGGCGGGCCTCAAGGCGAGCCTCATTACCGCCTTTTTATACCATGGCTATATATCCTATTTACTATATGCTCTAATTTTGATTTTTTTGTATTTTTGTATTATTTTATAATTCTGTTACTTAAATTTTTAGTTTTTTTGTGAGGCTTACGCCTCAATCCGCCTTGAGGCTTACGCCTCGCCTCATCTCATACAGAAAAACCACCTCAATACTTAGTTCCGCCTTTTTAAACCTTGAGTATTCTAAAATCTTTATATTTTTAACTGAACAGTTGAACATCTCCAGATACTTATTTCATCACTAATATTCTGTAGTTTTCCTAGAGGCTCGGGGTAACTGCTTCAGAGATTGATTTTAATAAACTATGAAGGTTATGACCATTGACCATGCATATCCCCAAAGAAAAGGAATAGCTTAAGCCTTTTTTTTAATGTTTGTCAAGAAGTTTTCTTTGTTTAGCACAATGGGAAGCGTTTTTGATACTTTAATCAGCCGAGACTGTATTTTCTAGCATACATATTAAACAATATAAGCATGATAATTGCCTCTTTTGACTTTTACGTGGACTTCAACTACTAGAAACTGAGATTCCTAACTTGATTTCTTTCGGACAACCAAACAGACCTACAGGTTAGATTCCAAAAGCTTAACGTATAACTAGAAGAACAATCAGTGGCAGTCTTCCAAATAATCGTAGTCCTGGCCCTTACTCTATTATTAGTCTGTTTATTAAACAAAACTAAGATGGTTCATGTCTAACAAATATTTAAAACTAAAGAAGAGCCCAAAGCATATGTGATTGCATTGATGTCAACATTTCACCTCACAAGCAATAGAATCTGCATGCAAATACACTGCATATTGTGTATTAGTTATTAAGAATAAATCAGTGACATACATTCACAGATCCTGCTCGCTTCTAATTTATTCAATAAATCGAACCGCTCAACTTCGATGTCCACAGTCTAATGTCAACTAAAAAGGAAATTGTAAAGTTTGTTTCTTTCATCAAGAGGGGATACTTGTTACTCCGAAACAAATTCATTATAACTTGCAACCAAATAGATGTATTTATAAAATAACACAGTATTCTAACCATCTTGAATTTCAACCACAGCAGAGATCTTGAAATTAAGTTAAAGCATCATTCAAACAAGGTACTCACCATTTTTTCCATATAATCTAGCATGTTCTGCCACCTGAAAACATCAAGAAATGACATTCTTAGAACCCGGGAGACAACAAGTTTAATAAAAATGAAGAAACAACAAAGTTATGATCAATTTGAAGCATCTTTTACATTTATTACAATTTAAAAGTAGTTCTTACATGGATTACAACTCGAATAACAAGCTCATGAAGATCAAGAATGGTTTGATTAAACTATTGAAAAGTTAGAATTCGAACGCGGCCCTTAAGAGCAAAAGAAAAATGGTGTACCTGGAAATCAGTCAGGCCTTTACTTGGGTCCACGGCGAAGAACTCCAAAACCTGTCCAAATAATCAGAATATATTTAAAGTGAATCGCTAAAAGATGCTAAACCCAGTTTAAATAGCCCAATTTGGATTAAAATCCCGATAGCAACATTTCTCTACTCGCCCAACAAAGTAAAACTTCCAAAGACGCCAATTTTCGCACACTTTAAGTCCCTCTAAATAAATTAATAAGATCAGTTCAAGACCAAAAGCCATTTATAATAACACAGAAAATTCAACTCCGTCCAAAAACCCAATTACAAAATCTAAATTACAACAAGAAACAAAGGGTAGAAAATTGTTTAATTTTTTTTTTAAAGTTGTGCTTACGTGATTAGAGGTGTAAACATTACCTCGGAGACAGATCTGGAATATGCATCCTCCATCACTGGAGGTAAATTTCAGAATGACGGATTGTTCCTGTGTGTTGAAAATTTGAAATGAATAATGAGATCTGAAATGAGAGACTTGTGCAAAAACGTAGCAATTAAGCAAAAGGTTAGTTTAATTAGAAAGAGGGGTTACGGATACAGCTCATGCTAAAGAAAGAGGGGTTAATGTGACTTGGCAACTTTCATGACATATTAGAAGTGTTCAAAAGTCCGAATCGAACCGGATCGAATCGAACTCGAATTGAATTGAATCGAATCGAGCGATTCTTCATAACTTAAATACCCGAACGGGTACCTGAATCGAGAACCGATGGGTATGGGTCAGGTCTCGAGTCTAGACCAACAACCGAATAACCGAATGAGAACCGAAACTAAATAATTATTTTATTTTATTTATTGAATTAATTAAATTATTTTATTTTTTTCTAAATAAGCCCATGTTTGTTCCACATTATTTTTTTCATTCTCATTCTTCTACTCATTTTCAACCACACATTTTTCAATAAAATAATATTTTCCATCACATTAATAATTTTTCCTTCTTTTTCAACCACATATTTCTCATCACATCACATCAAAAGAATGCATTTTCTCATTTTAATATGCACCAAACACACTCTAAATTAACAAATTAATTAATTAAATCAGATCATTTTATAATTTGAAGCGTTGGGCCTCAATTTTTTAATATGGATCACCGACATTTTAATATTAATATCTATTTTTTGGTATTTGTATGCACTAAATTAATGTTATTCGACTATTTATATATTTTTGAATTGGGATACGTTAATTTGTAAAAGTTACGAATGAAATGTCATTAGTTATATTTATGTAGTGCTGCTGTAAATGTTAAAAAATTTAATTATGGCATGTAACCGAACCGATCCGAACCCGAACGGTTCCATAATTATATTTGAACCAAACGGGTCCATTTATTAAATACCTGAAAATTTTGGAACCGAACCGAACTGATCCACGGATAGCCTTATGACATACACAGCAACTCTTTTTCGAGAAGAGCTTGGGGGTACAGAGTGGGGTTCACAGAATCACCTCACAATAGTGGGGTGGGTGGGATTTTTTGGCAATTTTTTATCATTATGGGTCTCGCATGGGATCCACTCAAAGAGGATTGATAAACCCTCTGTGAAAGGAATTTCTGTACATAGATTTATGGAAAATGATGGTTGTACATAGGGATGGCAAAAAAGTTCGGCAACTAACACGACTCGGGCTCGACCCGTACTCTGGCCGAGCTCCATTTTGGGGCGTCGGCTCGAGCCGGCCGGCCCAATTTTTTTTTTATTAAAATTGGTTGCCTTTGCATGCAGCTAAAAGCAACTAATATATATTTTTGTATATATTAAAAAAAAAAAAGACAAAATGAAAAAAATCGAGCTAGCTCGGTCCGGGCTCGGCCCACTAAGGCCTAGGCCGAGCCTCATTTTTTTTTGTCGGGCTCGGCTCGAGGTTTTTTTTCCCGACTCGAACTCGTTGACATAGCTAGTTGTACACCATGCAGCCCCTCACATGTGATGGGGCCCACCATGAATAAAAAAAATGTGTGTGCCCCATATGTGAGGGGGGCTGTACACCATGTTGTACAAGCATGGTGTATATGTAGCAATTCTCTAGATTTAATCCCCATTTGACACCCATTAATTTCTCATTCTCATTCTCATTCTCCATTTCAACCACACATTCTCCAAATAAAATAATATTACACACATATCAAAAACTTTTCATTATTTTTCCACCACATATTCTCACATCAATCACTATTCCAAAATTTCTATTCTTTTCAAAATGAGTTTCAAACAGGGGCTTATTGCTCTCTTTCTTCATTTTCCTTCCTCGCGTCCTAGGATAAATTTCTCGTCACCTACCCTACAACAAATTTATAAATAGAAATAATATAAAATCCTATAAAATATGGAAATAATTATGAATGTATAATTACAGTTGATAATTGACTTTAACTGAAATTATAAATCAATTAATACATGGTATCCAAATGAAGACTAAACTTTAATTTGTCTCCATTAAATTATTAAAATATATTTAACGGTATTAAAATTAAAATTTTAATACATTTTGATAAAAATTGGTGAAATATATGGTTGAAAAATTGTGAATAACATAAAATGTATGGTTAAAATCAATTGTTAACTTTAACTTGAAATTTTAATTGTATTTTAATTCAAACCAAACATGAGCTTAATTTCAAACTTCACAGGTCTATTGTATTATGTCACTTTTGTCCTCCAAATTAATGAAAGATACTTAATGGGGGACCATAATTGGTCTTCCATTTTTTGTTAACGTATGGTGGACTTCATGTTTTGATCACAACAAAAAAGTTAATTTTATTTCTAACAATTAAATTTAAGTTTTCAAAAATTATTGTTGTAAAGTTGATCGATTGAGGATAAAAGGTCTATATCAAAAGAATCATATTGAAAGATCAATAAAAATCGAGATAGAAGTCAAGCATTTAAAACAAAGAACTTCAATCAAAGATATTAGATTAAAATGTTCGTGTTCATGTATAAAGGTACAATACTTCAATTTTATTAATGAATTATTAAAAGATCAACGGATAAACTTTTATGCACAAAAAATGATTTCATAAAAACACTTGCATAATAATTATTCTTTAAAAGGTAAATATTTCAATTTGATAATTAAACTTATTCAAATATTAATTACCTTGAAAAATAAAGTGAAAAACATCAATTCTAAATTCTGATGCACAACGACTACTTTGATTGTCCAGTTCTAAATAAGGACATCAGGATTGCTTGTCCGATTACTCAGAATTTTTGGCGTTTTGAACTCTATAAATATCATTTCACTTTGCATTCATTTCATCATTTTTTAAGAGCTCTTAAGTGAGATATTCTTGAGAAAAATCATATTGATCTTACATCTTATTTATCATTATCAAATCATTTACTTTGAAAAACTTTTGATTGAAATATTGAATCAACTTTTGAAAACATCGTTCTCATCAAAAAACTTCTCACCTAACACTTGAGTTTCATTCATTGTTATTCATTAAAGTATTAGCATATTTCTCTCTTTGTACCTAATTTGTTTATATCATTTATTAAGAGAAAAGTTTCAAATTATAAAATCATTTATCTTTAAATTTGTGGCTCATATTGAGGTCCCTAAAAGTTTAATATTATATAAAAATCGGTGTTAATTGGTTGTAAGGTCACCGAAAGCGTTGTAAGGGTTTGAATTGCGCCATAAGTTAATCAAATTTAGTGAAAATGCTTTACTCGTGACAGAGAGCTTGGTAATGGAGGTCGTAGATCATTCGTTGGGATCGAGCCTCTACAATTACATCGTTTGCACTCTTTCCTCCCTTTTACTTGTTGCTTTTCTTACTTGTGCATTTTGTTTGATTGACTTAATCATTCTCAACTCACTTAAATCTGAATCAATTTTTTGAATATGCTCATATCATACCATATCCCCTCTTAGTTAAACACAATCGATCTTCATGCTAACATTTCCATCACACTCAAATTATTAGATGTTTATAATAATTTCAACACAATGCCCATTTAATACTTCAAATAATAATATAGTTCATAGAAAAAGGTGAAAAGGATGATAAGATGGCTATTGACTTGATAAATTCATTACAGTAACACGAGGATGGGGTCACATAGTCAAATAGATTGAAGAGGTAACTGAAGGAATGGATTTCAACTAGACAACATATTTTTCAATTAGCAAAAGTATTTGTTGACCCTGAAAAAGTGACGCTTATGTGGACAACAGATGTCGGTCCACTCATGCCAACTCAAGCAAATTCTAGACCAGTAAGAAATGGGGATGGATGTGAACGCGGGAGATACTTCACGGAGTGAGACAATAATGTTCAAGCACCGGCGAGTGGAACGAAGATGATTGCGTTAACAACAATCATCAATCGAATACCAAAGTAAACCCATAAAAAGATCAAATAATGTATATGGAGAAAAACTAGATGATATGTATAGAATTTTTCAAGATTGTTTTTATTATCAAGGATCAAAGGTTCAAGAATCTAAAGTCCAAGAATCCAACCCGTTTTCAATTACAAAGATGTTCTATTTATAGTGCTTTAACTGATGTGGTGTCAATTGGATCAGAACCATGAAGCCTCATCTCTTTGACCGAGGCTTCATATCACTATCTATCATACAATAAATATATTAACAATGAGTCAGCCACCTTATACAATATACTAACATACCTGACAATCTTTATTACAAATGTTACATCAATCAATCTAAGGATTTTGTAAGAGACAGCTTCGACTTCATGAGTTTCAGGTAAATTAAGGGCCTCGGGAGAATCTTAGTGTTGGTCAACTGTGTGAAGAGTTTTGACTTCTTCCATTTCTTTATGTAACGCTTCACATTAACGTACTTCAGCCGTTAGGCAGTGCTTCGACAGAAGGGCTTTAGCAATTCTTATGAATTTTTTATCTTTGACCATTGGGTCTTTAATGGCTTTTCTGCCCATGTGATTTGTTAATAGGAGTGTGTTTGGTGCACATTAAAATGAGAAAATGCATTCTTTTGATGTGATGTGATGAGAAATATGTGGTTGAAAAAGAAGGAAAAGTTATTGATGTGATGGAAAATATTATTTTATTGAAGAATGTGTGGTTGAAAATGAGTAGAAGAATGAGAATGAAAAAAATAATGTGGAACAAACAGGGGCTAGATGCCAAATTTTGAGCTTTTTGGCCATAGAACTAGTGAGAAAGGGAGATGAACGTGAACGTCGGAGATACTTCACTGCGTGAGACAAAAATGTTCAAGCACTAGCGGGTGGAACGAAGATGATTGCGCTAACAACAATCATCGATCGAATACCAAAGAAAACCCATAAAAAGATCAAATAATGTATATGCAGAAAAATTAGATGATATGTATAGAATTTTGCAAGATTGTTTTTATTATCAAGGATCAATGGTTCAAGAGTCTAAAGTCCAAGAATCCAACCATTTTTCAGTTACAAAAAAGGTTCTATTTATAGTGTTTTGGTCGACGTGAACCCCATGGCATCATCTCATTGACTGATGTTTCAAATCACTGTCTATCATATAATAAATACATTATTAATGAGTCAGCTTCCCTATACAATAGGCTGACACACCTGAGATTCTTTATTACAAACGTTACATCAATCAATCTAAGGATTGCCTAAGGATCTTGTAAGAGACAATTTCGACTTCATGAGCTTCAGGTAAATTAAAGGCTTTGGGAGAATCTTAGTGTTGGTCATCTGTGTGAAGAGCTTCAACTTTTTCTATTTCTTTATGTAACGCTTCGGATTGATGCACTTCAGCCGTTAGGCAGTGCTTATAACCCAAGAATAACTAACCAAGAGGAAGGTGAATTGGTTTTTAAAATTTTTACGAAGAATTAATCTAAATTCAAGCAAGTAAAGGCTAAATAGATTAATTTAAATATTAAAACCTTAAGCAATTTCTGTTGGGGCCAAAAAGTATGGAAAAAGGAGACTGGAGAAATATCTCACGCAATTTTGTAACGACGAAAACTCCAACTCAGGTTGCTAGTCATACTCAGAAGTACTTTATCAGGCAGCTTTCTGGAGGGAAGGATAAGAAAAGATCGAGTATATACGATATTACAACGTCAATCTTACAGAAATGAAATCTCCTTTATTAGATAAAGATAGACTTCATTCACCAGATAAATCTACCTTGGCTATGCATTTTTAACAGAATTCAGGCTCTAATCAGCCAAATGAAGGTACAAGATTGGTTTTCATCCTACCAAATAGTAGCCTCATCACGTCATATCTTCGAGGTACTCCTTCGTTTGCAGTACTAAATTCGTATAACCATCACATGCAAAGTAATAGTCCTCATGTACTTGCGTAGGGACATCATGATACAATTTCTTAAATTCAGCCCATCACATACAAGTGATTTCATAATGCAGCTAGAAACCAAGTACAGAGTTATTTGACATCATGTGAATGTGTTAATGAAGGCTTAGCTAATGTTATTCGTAAACTATCACAAGATGCAAAACATGTTAGCAAGTGCACTCAGAATGCGTTTAATCATCAATAATAACGAAAGTATAATGTTTACCATTTAAGCTTTTGATACTAGATGATCCAAAAATATTCATGTGGAGAAGTCAAAGGGATTTTGTAGTTGAAGAATGTTGATTTAGTTTGAAAGAACGCTTTATTTGTTTTCTATGCATCACAGTTTTGTCTTTTTCAAATTTCAAACTTGACAAATCTTTAACAAAATAATTTTTGAAAATTTTGAAAGTAGGTCCATGCTAACATGACCTAATCTTCTATCTTATAACCAAGTATCATATTTTAAACTCGATAAATATTTTTCTTCACATTCAAACTTAGTGTTAATGACATAAACGTTCTTACTTCGGCTTCCTATAAACATCATCTCTTTTGATGATGCATTTGGAAGAATCAAATTTGATATGATAACATTCATCACACAATTGATTAAAAGCTATGTAGATTACTTCTAAGGTTATCTACTAAGAAGACATTTTCAATAAAGGAAGATGAATGATTACCAATAATTTTAATGTCAATGATTTTTCCTTTTGCATTATCTTCAAAAGAATTATGATCGTCATCCTTTATTTTGAAACTTGACAATAAAGTTTGATTTCCGATCATGTGCTTTGAGCATTCATTATTCAAGGTCAATTTGCTCTCTATTTTCATTGGTACCTACAAAAATAATTCAATTTTTGGTCTTTGGTACTCATACATCCTTGGGTCCTCGATAGTTAGTGTTAGTGGATTTTTGAATCCACTTATAGTTGTCTTCAAAATATAATTTCTTTTTGATAGAACAATAAAAATGTATATGTCCATTTTTATTGCAAAAATTACATGTGACATTTGAAATGGGAGAAGTGGAAGTTTTACCAAAGAAATTTTTTAAGAGACTTTTGTTTCGAAAATGGTTTATATTCATTCAATTCATCCTTTATCAAAAACACATTTTTGCTCACCAAACATTAAATCAAAATTTTTCTTGCCTTGAGTAAATTTGTGAATAATTTGAGTTAAATCTAAAATTCTTTCTTGTAAAGAAGAATTCTCCTTAATTAAAGAATCATAATTGATCTTCATTCCGAGTCTGATTTATGATGTGTTGATTTTGACAATTCTTGATTGATTTTAAATTGAACTATCATAACTCAACATCAATTATTAGAAATAATATTAATCTTATTTGTTATGATCAAAACATTAAGGATGAAATCAACCACATGTCAACAAGTGCTTCGGCAGATGGGCATCATTCATTCTTATGATTTCTTTATCTTTGATCATTGGGTCTTTGTTGACTTTTCTACCCACATGGTTTGCTACGTGGCATTTTGAATTGAGCCTCGGTGGCTAGGCATAACAATAGTCCCTCAAGTCTAGGCATGATTATTTATTTAATGAATGAACTTGTATATATATAAAAAAATTTGTTGGGGGATGATTTTTACCATATCACATTATTCTCCTAAGTCTAAATATAAACATTTATGTTTTAGTTAGAATTTAAATATACCTTACTTGTGCGTAATACTGACTAGTTTTTGTCTGAAGATATATAATTCGAGATGTTTCTCTTTTCGTAATAATTCTAAGTGTCAGCAAAGCGAATCAAGCCGAAGTGCATTTGCACATCTGAAGCCTTATTCGAACTGATTGATGAGAAATGGCTCTGACCCTTGCTAGGTCTTCAACTTATTAATTGCGAGGAGCCATATTTTAAAACGTTTGGAGGACATGAGGCGTCCTGAATTATTGTGCACAAATGATTTGCTGTCTTTGCACGTTTTCAAGAGAAAATAGATGAAACGGTTCAACTTCCCACGCACGCAACCACCGCTGCTTTAAGTACAATGATGGTTGTCGTGCACACGTCTTGCGAATTTTAAGTGCATGAGAGCGTGAGGCATACGCTCTGATCTGTACCATAGAAGATGAAGCGACTGATGTATTAAGTGCTTCAGATTAAAACTTCAAATGAATGGTTGGATGATCCGGATCGACATCCAACAGTTGGGATTGAGAGCCTCTGTCTGTAAAAGACGAAAATTCATTGGCAAAAAATCATTTTGCCTTTAACAGATTCCTCTTTCGAATTTCTCAAAATCTCCAAGTTTTCTTTCTCCCTTCTTGCGTTCGTAACCTTTGTTGGTTTTTCCTTCAACATTTTTCATTTTTCTTAAACTCGTAAGTGTCTTTTTCCCTTCTTTTTAACTTAAGATCATAATCAATGGCACTTCCCCATTCTGCTGCGGGGGACATAGATATTAGCGAAGTAGTGACTGAAATGGGGGGTTGAAATCCCTAGCACGATAGACCTAGTCCGAGCTATTCAGGCTTGACAAAGTGCATTGCCTTCTGCGAGATGGATAAACAATGAGATAGCCTGTGGGTAGCCAAAATCCCATCATCTGTAATTCGACCCACCTAGCCAACCTTATGGAAAAATATCAGATTCCTTATAACATAGAACTCCTCTCCCTTACTTTTGATGAGCGAGCCTACTTTCTAAGGCAGGGCTGCGTCGCCATCAGCGAGTTCCTCCTAAAAGCTGGGTTTCGCCTATCTTTACATCCTTTCTTTAGAGTCGTACTTAGGTTGTGCGATGGTGTACTGTCGTAGACACCCAAAAATAGTCCTTATACCTCTAAAACTAATATAGTAGTGAAAGTAAGGGTCGATCCCACGAAGAGTGTGTAATTCAATATTTTATGCTCCGGACAATGATTAGGGAGGTTTTTGTATGCAAATAATTGTAAATAACACAAGTAATA
>CAIGRF010169869.1:10634-22542 GCA_903798235.1 Fraxinus ornus
GAAAATGCCAAAGACAGTATGACAGTGAGTTAAGATAAGAAACCCTTAGTGCGATTGAAATGAGAAATGGTGGTGTCGAAACTGATTAAAAATATAGTCGAGCATTGAATTCATGGTTCGCGTAAACGCTTCATATGGAGTATTAGACTGCTTTTAACTGTACAAGACTTGAGTTTCTTTTTATTTCAACAATACTACTTAGTACAATTCAATTCCTTATGGCAAACACGTAGTAAGTCCACGTGTTACAATATATATCCATTATTTTTTAGAAACTATATACACACATAATTTCAAACCGGCTTAATATTCAGTCCTCATTTTATGGTGTGTTTGAGCCACATTATTTTAGAAAAATGTATTCAGGAATAGTAGATTGAAGAAGAATGTGTGGTTGAAAAAAAAAGGAAAAGTTATTGATGTAATGAAAATATTATTTTATTAAAGAATGTGTGGTTGATAATGAGTAGAAGAATGAAAATGAACCAAACAAATGCTTAAAAAGTAAAATTCCTATTTTCCATCAACAATTGTTTTTGTTATTTAAAAAATAACTAAAGGTCCATTTAATCCTTATTAAAAGAAAATAATATTTCTATCAAAATTTTGTTCTCTCTTCTTTCAATCAGACTCAATAGAATGCCAATTCGACTAATTAGAAACAAAATTCTAACTTATTTTTCTTTTTCAATCCTATCTATATCTTATATTAAAGATGTCGATACATACATACATACAAAAGAGTCATAGCCGATCGAAAAGAGAGAAGGCTCGACCCGTAACATTGTTCTATCTTTTTCTCAATTTACCAAATGTGCCAAAATTGGTTGAAATTGTATTAGTTTGACCTTAGGGGCATGGCAATGTCGTGTCAGAATAGAAGTTCCTCCATGTGGAAACAACCAATATTTGTTACTCTGTCATTTTCACATCAATCCACCTAAGTGCAATTAAAATCTTAATTAATCCTTCTTGTTGTTGACTAAAAATGCAAGCATCAACTGGCATTATGATTAAATAATCGAGTTTAACTTTTCTTCGCTTTAGTACAAGACCTATGAAGAGCATTATTAAATTTCAAGTACAAATTCATCGACCCCTTCTCTCGGTCTTGGAAAATCTTGTAGTCTGGTGTTCTTTTCTATTTACTAGAGATAAGATAGTGTGAGTATCGCAGATGAAGTTATAAATAGATCGGCTATTGATTGGATTTCCGATCCAATCTTATAAGAATAATTCATAGATCCGATCCGACTCGATGATTTAACAAATATTTGATTGTTAAATATATATCCGATTTGAAATATTTTAAAAAGAGGGTATTCTCAAATTCAATACAAAATTTATTATGTGTGTGTGTGTGTGTTCGTTCTTCATTAAAAGTCATAAAGTATAATACAAGTTTTCAAAGAAAAAAGTTAGGTGTAATAAATTATAATAATATATAAATATATTATATTATTATAACAAATCGGATCAGGTTGTTATTGATTGAATTTACCTATATCCATATATTCCATTTAATCAACGAATTATCATATTTGGATCTTGATCAGATTAAGACCGATACCTTAAATTCATTTCTCATTAATTTCATCGAATTCTGATCGAAATTGAATCAAAATCTAATTCATTGACAACCTTAATTGAAGGTGACTTAGATTGTAATTAATTTATAAAAGAGATTACCTATTCCCATAATTCAATTAGATGTAAAATGTAAGAAGTCTATTTTCAAGGTCGTAGAAAAGGTTTATATTTTCTTCTTTTGTTTTAATGCAATAAATCCCTACTGATTGTATCATTTCCTATTTGATCATAGTCTCGGAGTTCAAAGAACACTGAATATAAGACATTGTTTAGCATCCGTTGATCGAGATAGCGGTCCCACAATTGAACTTTATTAAAATTAAATAATTCAATGTGATACCAAAATAGATAAATAGATCTTACTACATGTACATTAATATTTTTATAATGGATTACATAATATCACGCGGCACTCTATTATTTGCCAGTTTAAAATACAATGAATTTTGTCTTCCAATCTTTTCCTTCCACATTCTATTATGTACATTTTTATGTACAAGTAGCAAAATCCTAAATAAATTTCACGAGGTTAATTTTCATAGCCTAAGATGCCAACATATAATCAAGTTAAATAATGACATTTATCATCATGATGATTAAATATCGATGATGTGACAGTCTATGTGAAATAATGAGATTGTGTAGTTTAATTTTTATGAGAGAGAGGATGATTATAAAGAGAAAAATATATAGATAATGAGTTATCACATCACCAATATTCCATCATTATGATGATAGATAATATTACTCGATCGTTAATAATGTAAGTCCCCAAAAATTTGATAAAAACTTAAAGTCAAAGTCAATATTTAATTTTAACTACATTTCATTAACTTTTATTGAAATCTACTAAAACCTTGATTTTTATCTAAACCAAATAATGGCTAAATACAAATAAATAAGTTTTATGTCCAGTACTAATATTAAGCCTTGGCTATGGTTAAATAACTTGTAACTTATAAATATTTGTCTAGATGATTTTAAGTAAATTATTTTGACATTAAGATGAGAATTAATTATAAAAAGTAATTTTTTTCCAGTTAACACACACTAAGGGAAAAAAGTAAAGCATATACCAACTAGAAAAATTAATCTTTTTTCCTTTGTAAAAGCAGTTATTTCTATTTTCATTGTTATAATTTATTAACTGTGGCTGAGGCATAGCCAATAATCCTTATATAACAGAAACTAAACATTGTTGGAAGATTCATCGTTCTATTTTCATTATTATAATCCTACGCTTCAATAATTATACACATTAAGCAACAGAGAGAGAGAGAGAGAGATGAACAGATGGAGAGGGTTGTGCTTGTTTATAGTATTGATACTTGTGATGAGAGGAGAAGGGCAATTAGTGGAGAATTTTTACAGTTCAACTTGTCCAAACGTAGAAGCCATTGTTCGGCAGGCTGTGGCTAAAAAGTTAAACCAAACATTCATTACAGTTCCGGCAACACTTCGTCTCTTTTTCCACGACTGTTTTGTTGAGGTACGATATTCTCGACCAAGAAAGAAAAAAGAATGTTTTTATACTGGCGTGTAGCAAACGTGCTCTTCATGTCCTAGAACATGTAAATACCAGATGACAAAGTGCATGAACTGCAAGTTAGTCATTTAGAATTGATGACAATTTTAATGATGATTTTGCTCACAATTGAGAAATTAGAAAGGTAGATTTCTATCTGATGTTGCAATAAGAGAAATTAGTTGACGCGTGTTACCTGTAAAGAGTCGATTCAATGGATCATAAATTGCTCTATCTGTTCTTGTTTGTAGGGATGTGATGCCTCTGTTCTTATAGCTTCACCAAATAATGATGCTGAAAAGGATGCTCCAGATAATCTTTCCCTGGCAGGAGATGGCTTTGATACTGTGGTGAAGGCTAAACAAGCAGTTGAGGCGCAGTGCCCTGGGGTAGTTTCATGTGCGGACATTTTAACCATTGCTGCTCGAGATGTGGTCGTTTTGGTAATCAAACTATGTCCTTCATCATCGTCTTGATAAATATTTTCTTTAATTCGTCCTCTCTTCACGTTCTCTGTTCCGTGTTTTGCAAATTTGTTCAGGCAGGAGGCTTTCCATTTGCCGTAGAATTGGGAAGGCGGGATGGACTTGTCTCTCAAGCATCTCGAGTTGCTGGTAACTTACCAGAGCCGAACTTCGATCTCAACAGCCTCAATGCCATGTTTGCCAAGCACAATCTATCGCAAATTGATATGATTGCACTGTCAGGAGCTCATACTATTGGCTTTTCCCACTGCAATCGTTTTGCAAACCGCGTTTACTCATTTTCACCATTGTCCCCTGTTGACCCAAACCTGGATCCAAACTATGCTCAGCAGTTGATGCTATCCTGCCCACAAAATGTGGATCCGTCCATAGCTATAAACATGGATCCTGTTACTCCGCAAACTTTTGACAACAGCTACTTCCTGAATCTGGTCGGAGGGAAGGGCTTGTTCACTTCAGATCAGGTTCTGTTCACCGAGCCAGCATCCCAACCTACAGTAAATGATTTTGCGAGTAGCCCATCTGTCTTCAATGGAGCTTTTATCACTGCAATGAGGAAGCTTGGGAGGGTAGATGTTAAAACTGGAAATCAAGGAGAAATAAGGTTGGATTGTACAAGATTCAATTCATAAATCAAATTTCACATAAAATAAAAAACATTTTCCATGTAATGACTCTGGACCATAATTACATAAATTGTGTACAGGTTTCCACTTGGTGCAGACAATTTGTGTTCTGGTTTTTTATAATTCACTTTCAAATAAAAGAATCAGAGTCGAAAATAATGCTGTTTATGAAAAATTCATGACCGTGGAATACTTATAAATAAAAAAGTTCTCTCTCTTTCTAAAAGTTTTGAGACAGAGTTGTTCTTGACGTGATATCTTACCATGTATACACTTCTGTACAATGTGAAGTTCGGGTAATTTAAAGCTAAATGCCAAAAAGCTGGTTACAGATTGTAATATACTACCAATCCGACAGGAAGAAAAATCTTGTGAACCACAATATAGGACATGATAATGAAGAACATCTGAAACTATGAAATGAAACCTCTGATAAAAACAAGAATAACAATAGAATTATTCAGCAAACTGGCCTTTGGAATCAAAATTTCTCCAAAGAATTTCATTGAGTCAAAGAATAGAAATATAGACAACAATTGAACACGATACAAATCTCACTCAACCACCAGATGGTTCCCAACTGCAGAACATAAAACTGTAGATAGTAGATGAAGGTATGCAACAAGCAAAAGTCATGATAAAGGGTCCCAGTCACAACATTACAATATATGTAGAAGTGGTATACTACGATATGTAACCCCTCGTCTCTCTAGCTGAAAGACGTACCCAAAAACACTTTTAGGAACATGTATAGTCAACAAAAATCCTTAGGAATCTTGGATCTCTCCCATACTTTAACTTGTAAAGGCAAAAGTTATGTTCGAGATCTTCCATAGAGGTTTACATAGACAATCTTCGTCCGATACACAAGAATCATGCTTAAAACAACTGCAACAATGCAAAGTCCGGACATTATCAATGAAGTCAAGAAGTAGCAAATGGCACCTTCACACTTGGGAGGCTCTTCCATAAAGACAAAACTTGATAAAATAGATTCCACACTATGTTGTCTGTGATGGAGGCCGTGAGCTTGCTTCTCTGCCTCTCTGTCGTATATGCTGCTGGCGATGAGACCCGAGAATATTAAGGAACCTGCAGGGTTCGCTAGAGTGAGAAAATTGTACAAAGCTCCAAATTTTTTCAGCCCAAATAACTCTGATGCAGCAGCTGGCACTATAGCCCAATGGGCCCCATAGCCGAGCCCGACTAGAAGAGTTCCAATGTACATTGCACCGGGCCAACCCATGGCAAAGAAGAAATGTCCGACTGCCATTATGGCTTGTGCAACAGCCATGGCCACTGACCTTGGATATGCATGTTCTCTGTTTAGCCATAAAACAATTGTGTGAGAAAGTATTCTAGATGAAGAATAAAATAATGGCATGTGTGTTAAGGTAGCTTAGACAGTATTCAACAATTTTAAGGAAGAACAAGAAGCATGTTTGGCATTGCTTAACATTTTTTTTTTAAAGCTGGTCATACATTTTTTATCTACATATTTCATATGACCAACAACTTATTACACTTATTATTCACACATTATATAGGACCCATGGCTTATAAGCACTTAAAAACAATACCAAAAAACAATTATATCTTATCTATTGTAATGTCCAACACGGTCTAATGCTACGTACAAAACACAGATGAAAGGTATTCTGGGAAGAGGTGGCTCGAAATTTACCTGACAATTTTCTCAGAGAAGTAACCGCCACCAACGCGGCCCAAGAAGTTCCAAATGCTAATCATGGAAACAAACACGTGGGTATTGTCATACCCCAGTGACTGGCTCATCTGACCCAAATTATCAATCACAGTCAAACCAGAACCAGAACCTAAAAGAAGGGAGAAAAACATAAGCCAAAAATCTGCCTTTATCAATGCTTCCATCAAGGTAAAGTCCTCCCCTCTACGCGGCCTTCGCTTCTTAATTCTTACGGCTCCTTCTGCAGCTGCTTGAGCTAGTCTTGCTTGCAATTGAGCAATTCTTTTATGCCTCTCCGAAGCCGGAAGCAAGTCTACTTCATTTGGCTTTTCATCTTCAACCTCGCTGAATATGATTTCCTGAGTGTGGTCTATGGAATTTCTTGGCTCTTGTTTCTGTGAATCGGTTAGAAGTGCCTCTTCCGCTGGTACTCTCAACTCATCAGAAAAACTCTGTTTGACAGGAATCGCAATGGGGATTAACAATAGAAAAAATAAAATTGCTGTGAAGGTTATAACAACAGTGTGGCTCAAATCAACTAGATCTTGGACAATCATGACCCCCAGCAAATAAGCAGCCAAAAGAAGGCATATGCTATAGATAATCGAGAAACTAAGGCCATCTGATGATCGGACTTGTTTGTGACCTCCAACGGGCCGGACAATGAACATTAGAGCAATGACAACTATTGTTGGCCCAACTGCAACCATATATATGAGTGAAGAATGGTCCGGGGAATGCATCACAGTGTATATCTGAGTCAAAATTGCCCCAGCCAACCCCGCAAAACCCTTTAGTATCCCCACAACAGGACCCCGGCTTTTGGGGAAGTTTTGCACACAAGAGACAAGTGATACAGTGTTGAAGTATGTTTCGCCATTTGTTCCCAAAAATATAAGAATGCACATCTGCACGTGAATGGATAAAGTGTCAAATGGAAGACAACTACAAAATTTTATAATTCACTTGCAGGGAAGGCTCCAAACGTCAAATCTATAATAATCATCCAAAAACTGGGAAAGCCTCATCTTCTATTCCAGATTCTATAGTTGTACATGTTTTAATTTCTATGATAAATTGCGGACATTTGTGTTACAGATTAAGATTAATCCCTTCTTTCTAGATCAATAACAAACAAAAAAATCAATTAGAAAACGAGCAAAACAAGCAACCTAGAATATTATGATGAGGTTCCAAGGTCCAAAAATTTGTCCATCTATGGTTTTCTGTTTTGGTCCAACAAATAGAACATTTGAATAAATTGAACATGGTTCTCAGGTATATTACTAGATGCACAAGAAAGACATTGAAAGCATTTTAATGGCAGTTACAGATTTTGAAGGATAACCTCAGCAGATAAGCACAAAATGTCATCAATTTGGTGATAAATATAAAATGCAGCAGAACTTTCTCCTTACTTTTCAAGGAAAAAGAAAGAAAAATAAAAATAAAGTGAACTTTCTTCTTCATTTAAACGAGCCTTATTACAGTAAAAACACCAAATTTGACATACAAAATGACTAATTGAGCCCTGAAGATAATACTCGAATTAGGGGAAACATAAATCTGCCGGACACCTTCAGACAGTAACTCAATACTTCATCCTAATATCCTGAGGCTTTGGAAAGCAAAAGAGTCCTAAAGTTTAATCTTTGAAACTCGGAAAGAAACAGGTCAAACACGATCCCTTTTGACATATTCTTTGGTCAGGAATGAATCAAAGCTAGAAAGGTTCAGAATATGAATAGAAACTTGAAGACTTGGGGACATATATGAAATTTCCTTATTTGAAGTTCTCGGAACGAATTAAAACAAGTTGGAGTTAACTAAAATTAGATTTGATTAACTAATTTCATCGAAAAAGAAGGGGCATAAAGCCATAAAACTATGATATACATGAATGAGAACCAAGGAAAAATGCCTACGTATTCTACTCGTTAGAGCATGGTGGGCTAAGATGATTTTTTTTTTCTTTCTTTCTTATAAGTTCTTCATCTTGACAGTAAAAAGAGTTAAATTTCATAAGTAAGAAAATAAAATTATTCATATAAGTTTTAAGCTTAGCCAACATTATAATTCAAATCAATAGAAGAAAGACAACTCCAGGAAAAGATTGAAATAAACAAAAAATAAATCAAAGGGCAATAAATAACTCAATTTGCTTCAAATCAATCCAATAGAAACCATGGACGAGATCAAAATTGAAGAAAATTAAATTGTTCAATTGGATACTCACTGCCCACAGTGGCAAAACCGGTGCTCGACCGGCGACAATAAGCCAGACCCAGCCATATCCAACAAAGTTCTGAATAGCACCAATAAGAAGAGCAGCCCATAAAGGCAAAATCTCAGATAAACTTCCAGCCAAGAAACCAACACTATCCCCCAAATCCTTAGCCACTCCCAGTCTTGCAACCTGTTTCTGATTATAGTTTAAAGAACTTTTTATTGAGGGTGAAATGCTACCAAATAAATACCCAATTCCAGCACAAGATTGTATCCAAATTGCAGCAACAAAAACCAGCCATCTGTTGTTGAAAAATGTAAAGATTCTCTCCATCAAACCAGCCATCGTTAATTCATCAACTCTCCAGTCGATCTAGCAATCAGGATACAAGAATTACCGTAAAAGGCCTAAATTTATTCTGCAGACAAATATGAACATTAGTGTGGAGTAGGGAATTTGGATATTAATGGAGAAAATCAAGGATATTTTGATTTGAAATGGATTTTTGTTGACCTTCCTTACAGGGCAATACTTAAACTGATTGATAGTATAAAACAGTGGCGAGAAGTGGAAAAATACGTATTAATCCGTATGTTGGAGATAAGAATTTGTGCCCAAATCATGCAGAAGCTGCCATAGTATTTCTTTTTCATGGGGCACAGCCATAGTCCACTAATTGGTCCACAAATACGTGGTTTTATGTTTTCCAGTCATTTTAGGTACCTCTTCTATTATTTTGATGATTGGAGACATTTGTTTGGTACGGATTGATTATAGATGCCTATCAGATGCTCTTAATAGCTGATTATCACATTACGTGTGAAGTACTCAAAAAGAAAACATTTCGGCCTTTAAAGTTTAGAGTTCAAAAAATTTCTAATGATTGAAAGAATTTTTAAGTTGGTATATGTCAATTATAAAAATCTAATATTTTGGAACGGAAAAATAATTCATTTTGAAAATGGTGCTAGTAATCATTTCAAATACTTATAGAGCTTGTTTGGTAGAGATTAAAATCGGATTAAAATTGAAAAACTAGTCGTTGACTTTTATTAGACGGGTGGAACCCAATAACGACCATATTTTCAATTTTAATTGTTACCAAACAGACTTGAAGTTTCCTTGAACCAAGCGAATTTGAAATTGTCTTTCGCTCCAAAATATAAGTTGTATCCATGCACATGGGAGTCATGAAGATAATATATTTTTTTTAATATCGAGCTGATTCATAGAAAAAAAAAAAAAAATTTATTACACAAGGTACTACTACACGCCCATGTTTGAGCCCTATTCTTTTTCCTTTTTTTTCCTTTCATTTTTCTACGGTACTAATTTTCAACCACATATTCTCCAAATAAAATAATATTACACACAAATCTAAAACTTTTCATCACTTTTTCACCATATATTCCCCAATCAATCACTATTCAAAAACTAATTCTTCCTAAAAAATGGAGGCCAAACACCTAATTCCATTTTTATTTCACTCCTTTCTTTATTCTAAAAGTACATTTAATTTGTAGTAAGAATGAATAATNTAAAAGTACATTTAATTTGTAGTAAGAATGAATAATTTTTAATAAAGCAAAATAAAGAAATTAGCTTGATTTGTGGAACAATCCCAAAAATTGAATTAATGATCTCTCTCTCTCTCTCTCTCTCTCTCTCTCTCTCTCAAATCTAACCTCACGCAACTCTTCCTTAATTAGACTCACAAAAAAATTCAACATAACTTTATCGCCATCCTCATGGCAATGTTCTTATTCTCATGCTATGAAAAAATATACTTCAATAACAGAGCTTGTAACTAATTCACCTAGTAAACTATTGTAATGGATCAGAATAGTTAATCTTCAACAATTTGATTCGATCACACTCTATGATATTAGCTTGATTTTTGAAACATCATAATATCAAAAGAAATCCCCAAAATCTGAAAACAGAAAAAACCCATAGAAGGAATTGCAAAAATGGTGTTTGATTCTTCAAGATGACGAACAAATCCAATCGGCCATTTATCCCAAAGTTGTCGTGACCGTTCTCTGATTTTTTATGAAATAGCTATTGAAATGAAGATGCAATTACAAAAGATGTATGGGAGTAATTGTAGGAAACAGTATTTATAATTATATTTTTTGTACTTTTAGATATATAAACCAATTGGTAGTATATCAAGAAATATTATTTTTAAATTGGCTAAATATGATTTTTCCCTTACAAAATCAATTGGGCCGAACGTCCAGACCTGTCTCCCTCCCTACGCCCCTGTCCACGCGTTTCATATTTGCCCCGGAGTTTGCTCACGTAAATATAGCCAACTTACTTTCGAAAAATGAAGTTAGTAGTAAACAAATAAGACACATAAAAGCATGCAATATATGCAATAGGTTTAGGACATTTCATGCATTAATGTTTAGGAACATTTTCGCACGGCTAATGAAAGATTTATGACCATTTGCACATCACAGGCAAACGTTAGAGAATGGAGATTACTCTCCAAACATTTCAACACAGTAGAATGAATCTTCTTTAAGGACGAATATGATATCAATTGAAATTATTTTTATTAATTTATAACTGAAGTGCAGTTACAATTGTTGGATTTGGTTAAGTATTAAATCATGAAAAAGTGACTTTTGTGTCAATT
Organism: Fraxinus ornus; assembly: GCA_903798235.1. Lineage (NCBI taxonomy): Eukaryota > Viridiplantae > Streptophyta > Magnoliopsida > Lamiales > Oleaceae > Fraxinus > Fraxinus ornus. The sequence continues at coordinate 21,440 of CAIGRF010169869.1, forward strand.
TCGACCAAATATTCGAACTAGATCCGATAGTCAAATTATGAAAATAAATAGATTAACATGTTCTACTCGTCGAGTAGATTGTCGTGGTGTATTTGGAATTGCCAAACCAATTCCGGGTGATATGAAATTACGATCTAAAGTTGAAAGAAAAGAGAGGAAACTAGCTGAAAAATTGTCCAACTCCATCGTTCACCTAGCGCTCGAGCGAAGAGACTGTTGATCAAGTGACAGACTAACGACAGGCGAGCGATAGAGTTTCTATTTCGACGCTCGAGCGATAGCAAAAACTGCGACCACTGGCAAATGTTGTTGAGTTTGGGGCGCGGCACTTCAGTTACAGCCTTTCATTCTTTATAAATTAGATCCTTGGGACGTCTATTTGTTCATCCCAATGACATACAATCATAGCATAACACTATATTCATATTTTGTTGGCCTAAATTCTACATAAAAACTAGTTTTTCCATTTTTCATTTGAAGGAGTACAAAAATCAATCTTCGATTCGTTGTTCTTGTGTTTTGAAGTGCTACTGATATGATCTAGGAGTCGAGCTCGACGAGGACAAGCCTGGGACGGGACCCGTTGATTATCGAAGGAGGTCCGATGACACATTTGAGGGCAAAGCGGGGTGAAAGAGGCGATGAGATTGCTTGCTCAAGCTATGGTGGACGAAGTTTCAAAGTTAACAAGTCAAGGAATAAGTTTTATGCTGGGTTCGGAAGAAGAAACCAAATGGATCAACTTGATTCAAACAGCAAACGAGCAGCATGGATGAAAACGGGTATAACTTTCAGCTCGGTTGTCGAATTTTCATCCATGAGTACATTTCGAAAACGACACGAAATTCTGCACAAGGTTACATGGGAGCATAGTACTTTTGGGTTTGGAGTCGCACAGAAACATGCCGAGAACAAGTTGGCGAAAAACTTTCATTTTTTCGCAAATTTTATTGTTAGACTAGAATTCTATCTTCTTTCCAATTTTACAATATTTTGTAACCTAATTACATTTTTACTAGGTTTTATAGCATAAGTATAAATAGGATTTTTTTAATTATTGTAATAAGACTTTTCATAATGATAAATTAAAGCTTTTACTTTCT
>CAIGRF010169891.1:0-12944 GCA_903798235.1 Fraxinus ornus
GATTAACCATTGACACTTAGATAGTTTTCCAAGTGGAATCTCTCAGCGGGTCTCCAATATTTTGTTCTATAACAAAACATTCACGTGTTCATTCAAGTGTCCCCACACTTTAGCTTGTGAGATCAACTACTTGCTTCATAAGTAAGAAATGCCACACGTGATGGTCTATCCATAGTAACGATATCCGTATGTCGTTATTACATACGACCACGAACGATTTAAGATTCAGTCATATGTAATTTGTATCTTACAATCACAACTTCTTGTGATTAACATATCATCAAGACTTGAATCTACGGATTCTATTATTTAATTAATTAGAATATTAATTCAACTAAATAATAGATCTTGCCATAAATATGCATCGGTTATATATACATTAAAAGTGCTTATGTCCAAAGTTGATTGGATCTAGAGCATAACACTTACAATCATAGGTCATATGGTCGAAGGCCCCCAAGTCAAGGATCCACTCGTTATGAGCATCCTCCACATTGGACCCGAGTAGAATGGTATATGTAGTGGCATTATTGTGGCTTCCTATGTAATGGCATTATAGACTTCGGCTGGAATTAAAGAGAAAGTCAGGTCACTTGCAGCAACTGAAGATTGGCCCACCAAAGCACCAGTGCCATTATAACTTTTTTCTTTGCATGAAATCGTGCCACCACTTGGGATAGACATTGAGCTTGAAACACGTCTCTCGAGTGTGTTTAGAACCTCCACAATAAAAGCATTTCTCCTGATCGAATGCAGCCTTTGATTTAGAAGCCGAATTCAGCCTTCCACTTTGGGAGAACTTCAGTGCAGTTGCTCCAACCTTCAAGCTTTTGGATGCCATCACAGCACACGCTGGTTCCTCGCTCAGTCGCTTGTGGCCTTTATCATCACTGCACCGCCTCCCGCCGGACATGGACGTACGCTTGCTCACGATGAGAAACGATTTCATTTGCAAAATATCTTTTCGAGTGCCATCTAGCCTCTCATCCTATCACAGCTCACAATTACTGATGAAAGCCAGCTCACCAATACTGATACAAGTGGCTCCATACAAAATACATCCACTACACATCATCAGCTCCTACCTGGCTAGGGATACTAGAAGCTTCTTTTGTTTTGGCTGAGCTGTATTTTCTGTTGTGCTGTTGTGCACATGTAAATGCTTTTTTCCTTTTTACACGGATAGAATCTTATATTTATATGTAACCTACAGCAGAGCATTGTAATTCAATTTAATCAATTATTCAATGAAATAGAGTACAGAAGTTCTTCCTTCTTTTCTTATATGGTATCAGAGCTCTAGGCTCAAAAAAAAAAATTTCTCGTGTTTCTTCCCATTTCATTTCCATGGAAGAACAACCAACAGATTCGCAAGCTATGGCTTCTGCTGACTTAAATTCTACTGCACCAAAATCAAACTCAAATTCTTCCTTCCTCAATTTCACTGACCCAAACAATCCTTACCGGGTTGATCATGGGGATAGCACCACTGTCATATTAGTTACAGACTTGTTAACTTCTGATAATTATGTCACATGGTCACGGGCTATGCGTCGAACTCTTCGAGCGAGGAATAAGCTTGGATTTATCGACGGAAACCTTCACCGGCCGACTGATCCTGAAGACTCTTTACTGGATGCTTGGGAGAGGTGTAATGACATGGTTGTCTCTTGGATACAGAACTCCATCAGTCCTGCGGTGAAATCCAGTGTTGCTTTTGTGGATGATGCACAGGAAGTATGGAATGAACTTCAACTCCACTTCACCCAACAAAATGGGCCTCGAATTTTCCAATTAAAAAGAAATCTAGCAAGCCTGCTACAAGAAAATGAATCTGTGAGTATTTATTTTGGAAAACTCAAAACTCTTTGGGCTGAACTTGCTATCTATGATCCCATACCACTTTGCACCTGTGGAAAATTAATTGTTATTACTGAGAGACATCAAAGGGCTAATGTCATTCAATTCCTTATGGGTTTGAACGATAAATATGCAAACACTAGAGACCAGATAATGCTGCTTGACCCAATCCCTCAGATCAACAAGGTTTTTTCCCTCATTCAGCAGCAAGAACAACAGCATAACATTATTTCTGCCTTCCCAAATCCGGAGACTATGGCCTTGATGACCAAAGCTACCTATTCTAATTACAAACCTACTTCTAAGCCCCTCTTGAATGGAAGAAAGGAGAGGCCATATTGTAGTCATTGCAAAATACAGGGACATTCTCTTACCAATTGTTTCAAGATAGGCAATGCACCAGTCCCTCTCTGCACTTACTGCAATCTAACTGGTCATACCATTGACAAGTGTTTTAAGATACACGGATACCCTCTAGGACATAGGTTGTTCAAAGGAAAGGACACCAGGCCATGTGCTAACCAAGTCAATTCATTAGATGATACACAGGAAAACTGTGAGGACAAAATGAGCTTCACTAAGGATCAATATCAGCAACTAATATCCCTGCTTCAGCACAAGGATCTCTTCACTGCTGGTCCCTCTGTAAATCATGCACGGGTCATCCATCACGATGTCCCTTCCGACCCTAAGGCTTCTAAAATTTCTGGTACACCTCACTGTTTCTCTTCTTTTAGCCAAAAATCTATGTCCTTCCCTAATAAACCTTGGATAATTGACTCAGGTGCTACAGATCACATGATCTGCAGCACTTCTCACTTTTGTTCCATGATTTCAGAAGTCTCATATTCAGTTAAATTACCTAATGGCAATTATATTCCTGTCACTCATTTGGGTAATGTGCAAGTAACAAAAAACATCCTCCTTACTAATGTTTTATGTGTACCAACATTTTCCTTCAATTTACTTTCTGTTAAGAGGCTCACAGATTCACTAACTTGCTGCTTAATTTTCTTGTCAAACTGTTGCTTCATCCAGGACCTTTCCACCTGGACCACGATTGGGATGGGTGAGCTCAAGAATGGCCTCTATCATCTAGTGACAGTGGAAGTACCTCAAAATGCCTTTACAGCAACTTTGTATTCTTTGAATCCTCCTTTTTCATTTGTTTCTGCTTCAGTTGCAGCAGAAAGTTACACATCTGACCTTTGGCATTGTCGCCTTGGTCACCTTTCACGTTCTAGACTAGCTTTAATTGATGATCTTGCTGTAAAAGACAGTTTAAATGCTAATATAAATGTTCCTTGTTCTATTTGTCCTATTGCTAAGCAACAAAAGCTCCCATTCCCTGTTAGCCACCATAAGTCACTTGCCATGTTTGACTTGATACATTGTGATCTTTGGGGGCCTTGTTCAACCCCTGCCTATGATGGAACCCGTTATTTCTTGACCATAGTAGATGATTTTTCACGAGCTACTTGGGTTTATCTTATCCAAACTAAGTCTGAAACTAGAAGGTGTATTGAATCCTTTTACAATCTTATTGAAACCCAATTTGCCACTAAAATCAAGACTCTTCGAAGTGACAATGGTACTGAGTTCCAAATGATAGAATTCTTTAACAAAAAGGGCATTATCCACCAAAGATCATGCATGGAGACTCCTCAACAAAATGGAATAGTTGAAAGGAAACACCAACATATTCTAAATGTGGCTAGATCCTTACGTTTCCAATCTGGTTTGCCCCTTCATTTTTGGAATGATTGCATCCTTACTGCTGTATATCTCATTAATAGAACTCCCACACCTCTTCTTGACAATAAATCACCATATGAAGTCTTATTTTCTGTCAAACCTCCTTACAATCATCTTCGAATTTTTGGATGCCTTTGTTATGCCACTACCATTACCCACGGCTGCAAGAAGTTTGATCCTAGGGGTAGACAATGCATCTTCTTAGGCTATCCTTTTGGAGTTAAAGGTTACAAGCTTCTCGATCTTACCACCAACACTACCTTTGTCTCTAGGAATGTCATTTTTCACGAGCACACATTCCCTTTCCTTTCACCACAACTCATTCACTCCACTTCAGAAAACACTAGTTCTTCCCCGGTTTTCACCTATCCTCTTCCTGACCTTTTTGATTATCAACAAGCCCAGGCATCTCAACCTTCACCTCCAATCCCATCACCTGAAAGTATTGCCTCTTCCCCATCACCTCATTCTCCTCAACCTGACCTACGCAGGTCCACTAGAACAAGGGCTGCTCTTAGTTACTTACGGGATTTCCACTGTCAACAGGCTACCTTGACTCCCCTATCTCACTCACAGGTTCAGGTATCTCCTAATCATTCCACTTGCTCGTTCCCTTTACATGATTATTTATCATATGATCTTTTCTCTCCTTCATTCAAGGCTTTCTCTTCTTCCATTTCAATCATTGTTGAACCTACCACCTATGCTCAAGCAGTGAAAGATCCTGACTGGTACAATGCCATGGAAGCTGAATTACATGCCTTAGAACAAAACAATACTTGGGCACTCACTGATCTACCTCCTGGAACGATACCCATTGACTGCAAATATGTTTATAAAGTAAAAAGAAATTCAGATGGCAGTGTGGAACGCTTAAAAGCCCGATTGGTGGCCAAGGGTTATACCCAACAAGAAGGTATTGATTACACTGAAACCTTCTCCCCAGTAGCAAAAATGGTTACTGTCAGGTGCCTTCTTTCCATTGCAGCAGTTCGAGGTTGGCATTTACACCAATTCGATGTCAATAATGCCTTCCTCCATGGTGATTTGAAGGAGGACATTTACATGAAGAAACCACCTGGGTATACTAAAGGCAGGCCTGATCAGGTTTGCAAGATCTTGAAGAGCCTCTATGGTTTGAAACAAGCATCTAGACAATGGTATGCCAAGCTTACCTCACGCTTACTGGCTTTTGATTTCTCTCAATCCAAATCGGATTACAGCCTTTTTATCAAATCCTCTGATAGTTCCTTCACAGCACTTCTAGTGTATGTTGATGACATCCTTGTGGCCAGTAATTCCCAGAATACCATTGCTGATGTAAACACTTTCTTGAATTATTAATTCAAGATCAAAGACCTAGGACCTCTTCGTTTCTTCCTTGGCATTGAAGTAGCTCGTTCTCCTCGTGGCATCTACATTTGTCAACGCAAGTATGCCCTTGACATACTTGCTGATTCAGGGACTTTTGGCTCCAAGCCCGTTCGTGTTCCCATGGACCAAAATCTGAAGCTCGGTAAAGAAAATGGTACCATTTTACCTGATGCTTCTCTTTATCGCCGGTTGATTGGGAGGCTGCTGTATCTTACTATAACTCGCCCTGACATTTGCTATGTTGTTAATACCCTCAGTCAATTCATGTCCAGCCCCACTTCTGACCATTTAGCTGCAACATATAAGATCCTGCGATACATCAAAGCCGCTCCTGGACAAGGCATTTTTTTTTCTGCTAACTCTCCACTTCAACTTCTGGCTTATTGTGATTCGGATTGGGCCTCTTGTCCAGATACTAGGCGTTCAATATCCGGCTATTGTGTCATGTTAGGGAATTCTCTTATCTCTTGGAAATCAAAGAAACAATCAGTGGTTTCTCGCTCCTCCGCTGAGGCTGAGTATAGAGCTATGGCAACAACATGCTCCGAACTCACTTGGCTTCGTTTTCTCCTTATAGACCTTAATATACCACACCCACAGGCTGCCAAACTTTTCTGTGATAACCAAGTAGCTCTCCATATAGCAGCTAACCCCGTGTTTCATGAACGCACTAAACATATCGAGTTAGATTGTTATCTAATTCGAGATAAGATCCTTGATGGCTTCGTTTCCACTTCCCACGTCCCTACTCACCTTCAGCTTGCAGACCTTCTCACAAAGGCTTTACCTTCTAACCTCCTTAATTCTCATTTGCTCAAGATGGGAGTAGTTAATCTCTACTCTCCATCTTGCGGGGGGGGTATCACAGCTCACAATTACTGATGAAAGCCAGCTCACCAATACTGATACAAGTGGCTCCATACAAAATACATCCATACACATCATCAGCTCCTACCTGGCTAGGGATACTAGAAGCTTCTTTTGTTTTGGCTGAGTTGTATTTTCTGTTGTGCTGTTGTGCACATGTAAATGCCTTTTTCCTTTTTACACGGATAGAATCTTATATTTATATGTAACCTACAGCAGAGCATTGTAATTCAATTTAATCAATTATTCAATGAAATAGAGTACAGAAGTTCTTCCTTCTTTTCTTATACATCCAGGCCATACGAAAGATATTCACTCGATCTTCATGTACTATAGTGGTATATTTTTTAATATCTACCCCGTGCTGAATTGGATTTGGCCTCTGGAAGTCAATTTGTCTCCATAATCCCAGCAGACAACTCATGCCAACATGAACGAGGAAGCATTTACAGTGCTGTAGCTTGTAATTGAAGTCATAAAATAGAAAATAAAAGTTTTGTTTAAATTTTTTTTTTTTTTTCATTTGAATTTGTTGCTGTCTCTAAAATTTCTGTATGCTATTATCATTTTTATTTCCTTAAAAGAAATTTTTATTTCTTTATTTTCCTTCAATACATATTATACATATGACTATCATCTCTTGAAGATTTTGTAGTGCAAAAGGAATTTACGATTATAGTTGGATTTGATCATTGACTCGGCCAAAAGTATCGTATTAGATGGTCATTGGTTCAATTGAAGGATTGCTGGTTTAATCGACGGGTCATTGTCACGTCTAAATTAAACCAAAATAAATTTATTGAAAAAACAAAGGGACAAAAATAATTTTCATAAGAATATGCATGTCATGATTTATTCAAAAAATATAATAATGATGATTGTATTTTTGTTCAATTTAAATGTACCTAAAAATATTTGTGAAACACACTAAATCATTTTTTTTTAATTTCTATTTAAACATTTTGAATCATGTTAACTAGGGTTGTCCGTGGATCGGTTCGGTTCGGTTCTGCTCGGTTCCAAAATTTTCGGGTATTTAATAAATGGACTCGTCGGGTCCAAATATAATTATGGAACCGTTCGGGTTCGGTTCCGTTCCATGCAATGATTAAATTTTTTAACACACTAAATCATTTTTTTTTAATTTCTATTTAAACATTTTGAATCATGTTAACTAGGGCTGTCCGTGGGTCGGTTCGGTTCGGTTCTGCTCGGTTCCAAAATTTTCGGGTATTTAATAAATGGACTCGTCGGGTCCAAATATAATTATGGAACCGTTCGAGTTCGGTTCCGTTCGGTTTGGTTCGGTTCGATTCGATTCCTTTCGGTTCCATGTCATAATTAAGTTTTTTAACATTTATAGCAACACTACATAAATATAACTAATGACATTTCATTCGTAACTTTTACAAATTAACGTAGCACAATTCAAAAATATAAAAATAACTAGTTGTCAAATAACATTAATTCAATGCATACAAATACCAAAAAGTAGATATTAATATTAAAATGTCGGTGATCCATATTAAAAAATTAAGGCTCAAGGCTTAAAATTATGAAATGATCTGATTTAATTAATTAATTTGTTAATTTATTTTAAAAATAAAATAATTTAATTAATTCAATAAATAAAATAAAAAATTATTTAGTTTCGGTTCTCATTCAGTTCTTCGGTCTAGACCCGAAACCCGACTCATACCCTTCGGTTCTCGATTCGGGTACCCGTTCGGGTATTTAACTTGTGAAGAATCGATCGGTTCGGGTTCGATTTAGTCCGGTTCGATTTGGGACTTTTGGACACATGTCATGATTTATTCAAAAAATATAATACTGATGATTGTATTTTTGTTCAATTTAAATGTACCTAAACATATTTGTGAAACATACTAAATCATTTTTTTTTAATTTCTATTTAAACATTTTGAATCATGGTAACTGCTTTTTTTTTTTTCTGAGATCTAAATATGTATTTGTAAATTTAAAAAACAAAAAATAAAAAATACATTTGAAAATCTGAAAATAAGAAATATGTATATATTGGTCAAAAAAGATGGTAGCCTAGTGGATAATAATGCCCTAATTGCCATCCATGGTTCGAACCCTAATAATCACATTTTCTGATTTTTAAGAGAATCAACTGGTTCAATTAAGGTTCAAGTGCCATTTTGTTGAACAATAGTAACGATTCATTGGATTCCAGTTGGATTGATCGTTCTCATCCGAATTTAATTTCAATCAGTATCAATGTCCAATAAAAACGGTAGGCAAGTGGATAATGGCGTCATTGTTTCAATTGTTCGAAACTTGATAGTCACGTTTTGTGATTTTTGAGAGCGTCGATCAATTTAATTAAATTGGGTTCACCTAACTAAATAAAATCCTTGTTTGTCTACCATTCTTAAAAATAAAATAATAAATAATAAAGATAATAAAAAAATAAAAATCTTTCTAAAACTCATTTTCAATCATACATTCTTACAATAAAGTTTTTGCACGTAAATTCAGAATTTTCCTATCTTTTAATCACACATTCTCCAAAAAATCATTGTTCTAAAACTTATTTTTCCAAAAAACAAGAACTCTTAATAATGAGCATCAATCAGGAGCAAAATCCAGTCGATTCGAGAGGATCATCCATGGTTTAACTGCCATTTATTCCAACAATAGTAATCGGGTTGGACTAAGATTCGGTTCATCGGGTTTCCAGTTGGATTGTTCCAATCCAATTTTAAAAATTATGGTACTTGGAGGCAAGAGCGGACCCAGGAATATTGTTCAGGAGGGGCGAGACACAAAATGACAAGGCTACACCAACCAGTGAAAAATATCCATTAAAAAGCAACCCGTTGATTGGATTTGTCGAAAAGGCTAGTAAAGAAATCTTATGTTGAGGAATATACTTGTTATCACTTTTACTTTTGACACAACTGCACTTATTCCCAAGGGAAGTGGGGATACTTGAGATAAATAACATTCTAAATTTTTAAACAAAGTTCATCACCGAATAAGCACTAACAGCTAACTACATTTTAGTCGTGGTGTAAAATGGTATGTGAATTCACATATAGTAGTCTTCCATTCTCAAGCCCCAGTGCATTAGGAGCCTCTTAAAAAATGCATCTGATCTGAACATCTCAACCCGAAAAATCTCAATTTTTTGGTTTGTAGTGTTGTGTTCAATAAAAAATTACCCCTATAATATATTTGAATCAACGGCAAAGGTTCTATTTCTATTGTAACATCAGGAAACAAAATAACTTGCAAGACTATCATAAGCTTTTCCTTAATATTTCTATCTTTAATAGTTCTTGAGGTTCTATATCAACAATTTATACATTACATCAAGCAGAAGTGCTCGTGTATGAATTAAGGTGCACACAATTTTACCAACTTCTGTATCAGTTCCAAAACATACCTCCGCAGTCCGCAGTTCCACTTTCAAGAATAACTCCCTTTAGTATACCTGCAGTATTCACGGGAATTATAATCTATTTGCTCAAGAAATAGAAAAGGGAAAAATAATTTTAAAGATAAATAAAACACGTTATTTCCAGTTTCCCACTTGCACCAGCAATGACTATCTTTAATGATTTGTATGGACATGGAGAGTGGGGAGAATTGAGCAGCCCAAGGTCGGAGAGAATCTCTGTTGGTTGTATTGCGAAGTCGAACGACCGCCGGAGAGAACGTGATGCAGGGGAAAATGCCAGTTGCCGTCGCAAGTCTCCGCTCTTCAGTCGAGAGAATTGGGGAAAAGTGAATGAAAGGGAATAAGGGATTGGGAATTACCGAATTAGGGAGAAAGGGAAAGGAATTGTGGCCTTGGCTTTTTTCAACATTTTAAAAGAATTGACTAAGGCAAAAGTTTAACAGCCCAGTGGGGGCAACTGCTCCCACTGGGCCCTTAATGGGTCCGCCCCTGCTTGGAGGGATTAAAGCGAGTCTTTTTTTACTCTTGTTATGATTGAACCTAAAAAAAATTGCACTTCAACTTTTTTTTTTTTCCCCTTTTATTAAGCCCATGTAACCCTGTTGGAACCCCTTTTTTGTGAGAATAGATTATAATAAATAAATGGTTAGAAGACTGTATAGTTAAAAAGTATGAACCTATTTTAACAAAATATTTTTAGCTGTTGCACTATTTGCAAATAACTTTGTAGCCAAATGAACCTAGCTAAAAGAAAAAGATGTCTTCTTTCGAAAATCGCCTTCATAGAACTTGTTTCATTTTTCGAGCTATTCCATATTTCTCAAGTCAGTTGTTGAACTTGTACGAAAGCAAGTTCAACATCCATATCTATACTGGCTTGGTACTAACGGTCCCTCTATTGGCAGCGTACCCTTTCTTTCTATTACTTCAAGAGAATTCTTCATTAGAAAGTTAAAAACATACACTACACCAAAAATGACATTTTGCAACCATCAAAAGGCAACATTCTAAATGTTGTTAAATGGGTCTATCGCAACATTTTAGCAAGTGAATGTTGCTATTGGCTAACATAATTGAGCTTTCGCAACATTTTTTAAATAAATGTTGATAATATCGCATTTTGCAACGTTTTATAAATGTTACGAAAAGTTTAAGTTTTTGTAACGTTTTTTAATTGTTGCGAAAAATTTATTTTTTTACAACTTTTTTTAGCGTTGCGAAAATTTCACTTTTGGAAAAGTTTTTTGAACGTCGTGAAAAATTCACTTTTGACAACGTTTTTTGAAAGTTACGAAAAAAATTACTTTTTGCAACATTTTCTGAACACTGCGAAATTTTTTGTACATTTTTTTTTCAAATTAAATTATATACGGGCTCCAATGATAAAAATAAAAAATATACCAAACTTAAAACGTGTTCGATCGAGATTAAAATTGAAAATATAGTCGTTATTGAGTCACTCGTCAAATAAAAATTAATTAATTTTTTAATTTTAATCCCATTTTAATCTCTATGCCTCCCTCCCAACAAAATCCATTCACGCCTCTTCTCCCAATCTCTTTCAATCCCACCATTTCCACCGCCACCTCACTCCCACTTCTTCCTTCCACGGCCTCTCACTCAAAGCTTCCACCGCCGGCCCATACTTGTCCTTCTCCGCCTCCGCCGATTAGAAGCCTATTGCCTTCGCCACCAAGAAGTCCGTCGCGGTCTTCAATGGCACCTCTCCTTATGATTTGACATGATCAGAATGAAGGTTTTTTAGATCTCGTCTTGTTTTTTCTTTGTCATATCGAATTTTAATTTCATGTTAAAATGTGTATGGGTTAGGGTTTTCTATTAAGCTCCCTTGGTTTTATAAGAAATTTGTAGCGTGTTATGGAACTGATTTTTTTATTATTAATTTATTTTCTGGTCTTCTTTTGGAATTATACTGAGGTTTTCTTTTAATGCTTGAGAAGTGAATGGCAGACTTAAGTTTAGTACACGAGTAGTTTTGTCAATTTATAGTTGTAGTAGAATTGAAGTTCAACTTAACATTTTGATATATTGTGACACTAATTTAAGTATTGTATTCTCGATTTTCTAAGGACTACAGGACATATTGTTGTTTATTATAATTGATTTTTTATTTAATTAATGAAATTCATTTTGACTCTTATCTTATGTATGGAGAAAATGCTTGTTTGTTTATGGTTTTCCCTAAATTATGTACTTGAACTATATTGGCAGCCAACGATGCTGGTAGCTTCAATGACAGTGTGGCAGAGCAGCTGGTTTGCATTGCACCTATTCAACTTCTCTGGATGTGTTACTTCTGTGATCTTTGTCAAGATTGCTTTATACATGAAGGGGGATAGTAGACTTTAATTGTGAGCTTGAGTAGTCAGTGCCATGGTGGCAATTGCATTTTTTTGGTTAGTGTCTATCCATGTTTGGGAGAGCTTAAAAGCTCCTTCAGAAATGGCTGATCCAAAACCTGAGGAAATAAGTCATCCTCCAATGGACCAACTTCAAGGCTTAGAGTATTGTATTGATTCTAATCCTTCTTGGGGTATGTTTATTTTTTGTTTTAATAGTGTATAATTTTTTTCTTTTTGGGGTTTATGAGTCTCCGAATGGGGTTTGCTGAGTTTTTGGCTGTGAAAACAGGGGAGGCAATAGCACTGGGATTTCAACAATATGTTTTGGCACTAGGGACAGCTGTGATGATTCCTTCCTTTCTTGTTCCTTTGATGGGTGGAACTGATGTCAGCTAATTATATTTTCTTGTACTTATGTAATTTGATTCTAAAAGAACAGATTAAGAAAAAAAAAAAAAGACTTGTTTATTCTTAATTCTTATTTAAAGTCGTGTACATTCTTAAAATATGCATCTTTGATCAATAGATTCATTCAAGCAGTGTAAATTTCAATGTTAAGAAGCTAATGGTGTTGATTAATTCGTACATTTTTTTTGGGGGTTTGTATTATGGTTGTAATCAGGGTGATAAAGTGGGGGTAGTGCAGACTCTGCTGTTTGTTGAAGGAATGTTTACATTGTTACAAACGCTATTCGGAACAAGATTGCCAACAGTTATTGGAGGTTAATGGGCATTCATGGTGCCTATAATTTCAATAATTCACGATTCATCCTTGGAAAGAATCCTTGACCCTCATGTCGCAAGTCTTGCATTATCGTGTACATTCTTAGTTCAATCTTTTTGAGGTTGAAAAAGTTGATGTCATACAATCTTAGAATGATTCTCTTGCTGTTTTAAGGAACTCTTGACATTCATTGACTAGTAAGTTGGAACGGTACATTTTCCATTTGTGCATTCTACAACACTAAATTGACAAGAGCTTAGAAGGGTACTTGTTAAGGTGGAAATTACTTTAAGAAGGGTAAAAATCATTCTTGGTTTATGTTGAGAATATAGCAACATATCCCACAAGAGCTTAGACTATATAAATATGAAAGGGTTAATTTCACAAATGGTCACTGAAGTTACCTAAAAATTTCAAAACGGTCACTGAAGTTTCAAAATTTCAGAAACGGTCACTGAAATTTGAAATTTCTTTTCCAAACGGTCACTGAATTTTCAGATTTTTTGGCCAAGTTTGAGGTAATTTTTCGACAACCAAAATCGTCGATTTCGGATACCGTTGGAAAGCTCAC